>JADAXU010000086.1:0-129733 GCA_018340775.1 Taxus wallichiana var. yunnanensis | reverse complement strand
TCATCCTCAAAATAATGGGAAAACAGAAGTGGTCAACAAATTCTTAGAGGGGTATCTACGTTGTTTTGTATCAAATAAGTAGGAAAGGTGGATTAAATGGCTACCACTTGCAGAATGGTGGTATAACACATATTTTCATACCTCTTCTCAAATGACCCCATTTTTAGCATTATATGGTTACCATACACCTTTATCACTTCTTCGTTGAGGGTGAAAACTAAGGTCGAGATGTTGAGGAACACATTCAACATCAACAACGGGTTTTGGATAGTTTGAAGGAGAATTTGGCATTGGCACAAAACAAGATACAACGATAAGTAGATCAACACCATAGTGAAAGAAATTTTGAAATTGGTGATTGGGTTTTATACGTATCGAGCATTACAATTATATGTCCCTAAAGAAACAAAAAAAGGACAACAAACTTGATCCTAAATATTATGGACCTTATCAAGTTCTATAGAAAATTGGTAGTGTTTCTTATAAACTAGATTTGCCTAAATATTCATGTATACACCCGTATTCCATGTTTCCTGCTCAAGAAGGTTATTGGATAGAAATTTGAAGCCCATAAAGATTTACCTAAACTTGATGAGGAAGGACGGATCATTTTGGAGCTAGAGAAGATTCTGCAAAACACTTACTAAGAGGCTAAGAACCAGAGGCATTAAGGAATATCCGATCAAGTGGAAGAATCTAATCATAGAAGATGTGACTGTGAGGATGAAAGTTTTATTTAACAACATCCAGATTATTCAATGTTGAGGACAATGTTAGTTTGAAGGGGAAGGGTATCTTATGCCCTTAACCTATTCCTTGTATTAGGATATGGGTAGCTGACTTGTGGCTTACCATATCATTTTAGTATATCATTTATAATTTCTCATGCTTAGTAGGCCAGCCTTGGTGATGGACATAAGATATGAATAGTATATATAGGGGATTATAGGTAGTACTTCATCATCATTGGAGCATTTGAGTCTTATTTTATGGTTTGGAGGTTACCCCCTCGAAGTGGCAAAGCTATTCTAATTGCATATTGAGATCATTATTTTGAAATATTGTGTTATTTGGTGTTCTATTGCTACTCATAATCTGAATTATACAATTAATTTCATTGCATACCAATAAATTCCAATTATTTCCTCCTTAGGTTCAACATCCGTACCAATATTCAATTTATTTTTCCTCATAGGTTCATGATAGGTGCACATGTTATTATTTACACTGTCTAAAACCTCATGTGTACATGCTAAATGATTTATATCCAGATTTTATACTTCCTCATCATCCAATATGTAGACCATCTTTCCTTTTTCTTTCTCAAAGAAAGCACACTTGAGTAGCATGGCATCTATCTCTTCTTCTTCATCAAAGCACACTCTTGATTCATTCTCATCAAATAAATCCTGAATGAGTTATTCCTCCTTTGCACTATCTCCCATAGTTAAACACTTTATAACCCTTAATGCCTCTTCTACTTTGGAGGTTTAGTAGAGAAGTAGTCAAAATTTTGGACCATTCCTGTAATCAAATCCTACCAATTTCTAGTTTCTCTATGTAGCTCCGCATATACATACCAAACACGTGTGAAACCTTGTAAAGTGGAATAAATTTTATGCACCCATAACGAAGGTGGTAAAGCTTCCTACCTCATTATCTAGAGCCTCTCAAATTGTTGACCATGGTGTTGAACAAGTTGATTACCATGATAAGTACATATTTGAGTAAGTGCATTTCTCCTGGAAAACTGAGTTATTAGATCAATCTTGAATTCATTCCATTTTACAAGATTATCCCTATGAACCACCCACCAATGTGTTGTTGTCCCATGCAAGGTATATGCTAACATATTTCTTCTTTCAAATTTGTCTATCCACTATTCATCCATGACACTCAGGAATACCGTAGGGTCTCCTTCTCTAGTGTACTGAGGTACAAAGTTGTTACCTATCCTCCTAATGCAATGAGGCTTGATTTTCCACGCAAATGTGCTCCTTAATTTATGCCCCACCATCCCATAATTACCACAAGCCCAATTATCACAAGCAATACTTGTAGTATCACTAATAGACTATGCATATTCCCATTGAAGGATTCCTTCTTTAGATGGCTCGAGTACTTCTGGGTCCCGAATGGCACATACATAAATCCTATTCATATCTTCCTCACTCAAAGGCTCAACATAGGGTGCATATTTCCCATCTATTAAAGGGATAATAAATCTTTCCTCCTTGTTCTAAAAATTGATATATCCCTTGTTGAACCAAAGATCAATATTATTTACATAACACGAAGGGTGCTAAACCAGAGCTGGGAAATTGTCTGCTTCTGCAAGTGCTAAAACCTCAAAATCCCTAGTGAACATGGACCCTTGTATAGTAATGGATGCATATTTTAAAACTCTGATAGGAGTAGCTTTAGTTACATTAGCCATAAAAAGTACATTAGAAGATGACTGTAATGAAGGTCTCCCCATCTTGTACCCATGCATCTAAAGTAAACACATTTACCTCCACGCGTATGTCAATCAATATATTACTTAAGATCCATCCATTAACAAAAAAATTAGAGTGATCTCCTTGTCATAATCTAAACTATGGGGGGAATATTCGCATGATGGATCTAACGTCCATTCTCAATATTTGTGTGGAGGATGTGGAACCTGAGTAGTCTGAACTACCCCATCTTGGAAAGTGTAGAAGAGAAACCCCCTTAGCTTTTGGAGAGAGCTCGTCATATGAAGAAAGGAGGAGAGTCGTAGGTACACATCTTAACCCACATGGTGACCAGACCCTTGTGCTTAGTTTTCCAGTTCCTAAGATAAGTTTTGATAATCTAGTTGGTATCGGTATTGGTAGTTGAGCAACACCTAGGAGGTATAATTTTTCATTTGGTACATCTATGGTTACACAGTCATTTCCTGTATTCGGAGGTATCCTGTTTGGTATGACATTTGGGCAAGGTGTGGGTTCACAAGGTTTGAGTATCACATCTAGAAGTGATGTGAGAAACACATCTAGGATTGAATCCGTATCAAAGTCTATTAGCATGTAGTTTAACATGATGGTGGGATCACAGTGGCAACCGCATTAGGCCCCTTACCTACAACATGGGAAGGATCTAGTGGATCTAGAGGATTTGTCACTAGTGGATCTAGTGGGTCTCATGGTGGAGACAACACTGGAAGGAATCAAGGTTACGGATATGATGGGAAAGGGCCTCAACAACCTCTACAAGTAATTTTTGATATGTCTTTGCATTTACTTAATTACAAGGGTGAGGAAGATGCTGCAAATCATGTGCACAAATACGAGTTACTATGGCACACAAAGGGTATCACTTATTAGGAATGGAAGGCCAATCAGTTTGTAAACATGTTGAAAGGGCACGTGCATAGCTGGTACTAGAAATATGATCCACACAAGATAGTTGTGTATTACATTACATTGCATAATGCCTTTTAGTGGAGTTCCACATACCTGAGTTTGAACAAAAAAGCATAAGCACGTTAAATGAGATTCAAAAAGGAATGGTGGAGAGTGTGTAGGAGTATGAAACATGTTTCAAGACTCTCCTATCCAATTTTTATTAGGAAATTCATCCTTCACAACATGCTTAGTGGTTCTTTGGAGGACTGATCACACCATTGAAGAGGGTGCTTTCCCGAGAATACTTTTAAAAATCCAATTAAGGCCTTGGAGGATGCATTACATGATGAGACAAGAGGAACCATTGATACAAGAGTTAGTCCATTCCTAGAAGCCCAAATTTCTACAATGGCAAAGTAGTTGGAGAAATTTTCTGAACTCAGCTCATGAGACTTACAGCGGGTTATGGTGTATGGATTGTGAAGTAGAGGGTCATACAAAGGATAGTTTTCCACGAAGATCAGTTTACAAAATATCGAAGTGGACTATGAGATTTTCCATGGACATCATGATACAAGTAGGTGTTAGTTGTTGTAGTGCATGATATGGAAGAATGTATCTTGCTATTGCAAGATTTACACCTCTACTACTCATTTCATGAAGGATTGTAGATTGATTGACAAAATATATGATGATATTGACATGGGGGTACACCAAGTGATAGTGTTTCCAATAGTTCTAAGGATGAGGGCCATCATTATGAAGGGCACATGGATGGAGGAGGTCAAGGTAGAGGATTTCAAGGAGGATTTAGAGGTCATGGCAATCGTGAGGGGGAAGGAGTGAATTCCCTTGTGGAACCTGCTATAACTATGGATCTACAGAACATTACAAGTGTGAGTGTCCCGATTTGTTGTAGTGCTCTTAGTGTGGGAAAAATCACAAGTATGAGGAATGCCCATAATTGTTTGAACACATGAGCCAAAATCAGTGGAAGGATAAGGGCACTTTGGGATGGTGAGCATAAAACATGTTGATCAATAGTGGATGCCAAGGGTGGCACGTGAGTCAGAGTTAGAACTTTGATCTTGGTGACGATGTGAGCTAGGCTGCATGTACCAGGGAGATACCAAAGTAGATACAACTGATTACAAGAGAGGAGGTGGTACATGGGGAGTATCCTGGACCCTACACACTAGAAGGAATTGTATTAGGAAACCATGGATGTTATTCGAAGCCTACAAGGAGATATCTAGTGCTTGAAGGAGAAGTCACGAAGTTAGAGTAGAAGAGGATCACCGAGGCTGCACAAAAGGATACATATAAACTCGGGGAGGTATGCAAGATGCCGAGGTAGGATAATATCATCCCTTTTTTAGGAGAATGGCTGAGAGGAAAAGTAATAAGTGTCGAAGAAGAGTGCAAGAGGAATATTTTGCACGCTAATCTACCTCCTAAAAGTCATGAATATGAAAAGGAGATTACATTGAATGAATTTTTTTGATGGATGGATCCTAAGTAATATTTTGATTAACACGGTGGAAGTTAATGTTCTCACCTTGGATGCATGGAATCAAATGGGAATTCCCCCATTATAACCATATTCAAATGTGTTGTATATGGCTAACAAGAAAAAGATAATGCCCATTGGTGTCTTAAAGGATACTTCTATCACTATCCAAGGGGAAAAATTCATTTACAGACTTCAAAGTCTTGGAACTTGCTAAGGCGAACAACTTTACAAATTACTTGGGCACTCATGGTGCTATAAGAACAAAGTTGAATTACATTTCAATAAGGGGTATGCAAGTTTTGAGAACAAGGAGGAACATGTTATTATTCCTCTAATGGATGCATAGTCACGCGCTATACCTAGACCTTAGGAGAAGAATACCTAGACCAAATCTATGTGTACACAATCACGGACCCTAAGGTTGTGCATCCAACAAAATAAGGTGTTATTCAATGGGAAGACACTCAATCTATAAGTGATACAACTAGTGTGGCATGTGATAATTGGGTACATGGGACATATGAGTTAGTCGGAAGGTAGTTAAGAGGCTCTGTGATGAGAGTAAAAAAGTGCGCTTAGTCAGGCGCCTAGGAGGAAAAAAATTTTCTAAGTTATACTAGGGGAGCCAACCTTAATGTTTTCTTGCAAGTAATGGAGACCCAATGGAGA
The DNA here is from genome assembly GCA_018340775.1 of Taxus wallichiana var. yunnanensis. Taxonomy (NCBI): domain Eukaryota; kingdom Viridiplantae; phylum Streptophyta; class Pinopsida; order Cupressales; family Taxaceae; genus Taxus; species Taxus wallichiana. The sequence continues at coordinate 124,180 of JADAXU010000086.1, read as the reverse complement.
TGTGAGATCAAAAGGAGAAGTATTATTAGTTATACTTTACTCGGGACCACAACACGTTGGTGGGTGACCCATCAAGATAACCTTGTAGAGTGGCACGAATTCGAATCACATTCTCTATTAGGTTTCTCTCAAAAGCAATGCACCTCTCTTGCTATACAAGACTATCATGGGAAGGATACCACCTCGTTTCACGTCTAGTCATGTTAGAAGTCTTGGATGGAAGGTCCGTGAAGCCTTTCCTCCATCCTTATGGGTGAGTAAGATTTACTCCACCTTACAAGGATACACACATGCATGGTACATTCATTCGAGATGCACCATCGAAAAGGAAATTGGTAGGAGTTGATTTATTAATCTCATTCAAGATTTTGAGTATCGGAGTACTAAACCATTAATGAATGAGGTGCTATAGGTTATTAAGCACCTAACTATGGGAGATAGTTTCATGGTAGAGGATAAAATACTAGAGTTGTTGGGAGAAACTGGCTTGAAATGCGCTTTGATGAGGAAGAATTAGAGGAGGTACAACTTGAGTGCACATGCATGGAAAAGGAGAAAGGAAAGTTGGTCTACATGATAAATGGTGAAGAGGTGGAAAACTTGGATGTTAACCATACTATTAGTATGTGAAAGGTTATGGATAGTGATGATGAGAAAGAAAACACCTACCATGAACCCATGAAAACCAAGAAGGCTAATATTGGTTTGGATGTGGAACCTACGGAAGCTACTATTGGAGATTATTGGACAAAAAGGGAGGTTTCAAAGATTATTGGTCTCTTCCATGAATTTTAGGATTTGTTTCCGCACGGGTACCATGAAGTCAAAGGAGTTCACCACTCTTTATGGGAGATGTGGATCAAACTAAAGAAGGGCATGCACCTAATTTAGAAGAGACCTTATTGAATGAATCCAAATTTACAAGTCAAGGTCAAGGAGGAGATTGACAAGATGATCACATCAGGCATCATTGAGGTTGTTGAGAAATCAGAGTGGATAATTTTGATGGTCATCAACATTAATAAGGATGGGAAGATAAGGATTTGCATTTATTATAGGGATTTGAATGTAGTGTGTTTCATTGATCCTTTTCCAACCCCTATCACTGAGGAGATCCTAGAAGAAGTAGCCGGGCTTGAGATCTATTCTTTCATAGATTAATTCTCAGGATATCATCAAGTTAGAATTGTAAAGGAGGACCAAGAAAATACAACCTTCACCACCGGATGGATAATTTTTGCCTATACAATCATGCCTTTTGGATTGAATAATGTGTCAACTATTTTTGTACGCATTTTGGTTCAAGTATTTTAGGGCTTCATCCATAAATTTCTACAAGCCTACTTGAATGACTAGGTAGTATATGGATTGGTTAGGCACCATTGTGATAATCTAAGGTTGATGTTTGAGAGATGTTGGTAGTTGATTATATCTCTTAACATTAAGAAATGTGTTTTCACTACTCCATTTGGCACCCTGTTGGGACATATCATATGTAAAGAAGGCTTGCTAGTTGATCTTGCTAAAGTTTTCATTATTGTGGGATTGGGGGAGCCTATCAGCCAAAGCATGGATTCCTAGGGCATACGGGGTATTGCTATAGATTTATTAAGGGGTATGCCAATATTTTCATGTATTAGGAGGAGTTGTTGAAGCAAAAAGTACATTTCATTAGGGATAGGCCCAACAGATGGTGTTTAATACATTGAATAATATGCTTATCATTGTGCTCATATTATGGTTTCCCTCTTGGGATAAGCCATTCCATGTACATGTTGATGCTTCAGGGATGATGATTGGAGAAATCTTAGCATAACCCGAGATGGAATTGTTGACCTTCCCTTGTGCTTTTCTAGTATGAAGCTAACCCCAAAAAATACAATTATACTACCATAGAGCACGAGGCATTGTTGATGATCTATGTAATGCAAAAGAAAGTATTGGCTAGTGATGTCTTTTATATTTTATATGGACCATATCACATTAAAGTACTTAGTGAACAAGCCCATTTTGCAAGGGATCATATGTAGGTGGGTCCTATTATTTTAGGAGTTTGAGTTTATGGTTGTAAAACCAGGTAAGATTAATTTGGGGCTTGACCATTTATAAAGGATTGATTCAGGGAGAGGAAGCACATAGCATTAAGGATACAATGTCGATACACAAATGTTCGATTATAGAATGCACCTTATGATTTGAAAGATATTGATGTGTTTCTCAAAATGGGTGTGGCACTGGAGGGAATGAAGACTTTGGAAAGGAAGAAGTTAGCCATACACGCCATGCTCTACATGTTAATTAGTGGAGACTTATAAAAGCTAGGCCACGATGAGGTTTTGCACTGGTGCGTGCTTGAGCATGAGCACACTGCAATCATGGAAGAGGCTCATGGTGGAATTGTAGGAGGACACTATGCGGGAATGTGACTACATGCAAGATCCTCTTAGTTGGCCTTTGGTGGGAGATAGTTTACAATGATTTTATTGAATATTTCAAGGCCTGTGATCATTACCAACACCTTGGTAAGCTATGAAAAAGGATGTAATTCCATTAAGACCAATAGATAGTGCTAAATCATTCGAGAAATGGGCAATTGATTTTGTAGGTTCTATTTCACCCACCACATGAAGGACAGGTTTCACACTACATAATTACTTACACTTATTATCTAACATAATTGGTGGAGGCAGCACCTACGAGGGATTACATGAAAACCACATTAGCAAGATTCCCATGGTAAAATATAATCAGCAGGTATGGGTGCCTCTCGACTTTGACTAGTGACTGGGTACTCATTTTTTTAATGAGACAACAAGGATTTTGTTGGTAGAATTCATGATGGCTTATCATAAGACTACTCCTTATCACCCTCAGGATAATGGGAATTCTGAGGCATTTAACAAGATATTGAGTCACATATTGGCTAATATTTATGATTTTGGGAGACAATACTAGGATGAAAAAGTCTCAAATTGTCTTATAGGCGCATAGAACAAATTATAAAAATTGAACAAAACCACAACATTTCAATTGGTGTTTAACATCGAAGTTATTTTTTCATTAGAGTTCATGCTACCCTCTCTCGTGTATTACATGTGTAGAAGGATTGAATGAAAAACATGCATTGTAAGAGCACATTGACAACTTAATTCAATTAGATGAAAGAAGATCCCTTACTAGATGGAGTTAGAAGGTGAGACAAAAGACATGACATGATCGTCACATAAAGAATAAATAATTTGAGGTTGGGAAGATGGTTTTAATTTATGATTCTAAGTTCCTGTGCCATCATGGGAAGCTTAAGGTCCATTAGTTGGGACCATATTCTATTACCCATATAATTGATTCGGCGCTACTAGCTATAGGCATTGGATGGAAACGTGACTTCCTGAGTATTTCAATGGAAGTAGACTAAATCCCTACAATAAATAAGGCTTATGGGTGTATGTAAATAAGGTATTATTGCATGCTTGCTTAGGATTTCCCTTAATGCATTCTAATTTCTTTGTGTTTCCCTTTCTCATTGCTTTGTTCCTTTTGGTTTGTTTTGGGTGCGTGTGTGTGCCAGTGGCTAATTACATCATCAAGGTGTTATGCGCAAAGGACCGTGCATATTTTTAGTGTGGGGTGGAACATAAAGGGGAAGTGAGTAGGACATGGTAAGAGTTGGAGGAAGTGCATGGAGCAATGTTGAAGTAGTTTCCCGTGTTGTAAAGTCAAAATTGTGTGGGTTTAGAAAAAGCGCGCTTAATAGAGGTGATCATTAGAGGAGATTGGTGTCAAAAGGCTTTGAGAAACCATGTACAAGGGTAAAAATGTAGGAGCAACATGAGGTAGGTAGTGGAAAGAACTTGGTCCAAGACATAGAGGAAGATTGACTTTGGTATGAGAGAAAGCGCAAAGAGTTCTATGGTTGAGGCAATTACATGCCACAAGGCTGCAAAAGTGTTACATAGGTTTCTGTGTAGAGGAAAAGTGTTGGATAGAAAATATGAAAGGAAGCATTGGAAAAATCTGACTTTAATGCATTTGTATGTTAGTAGGTGGCATCAAGGTTTATGTAGAAAATCAAAAAGCTATAAATAGAAGGTCGGGGAGAAGTATTCTTTCACCTTGTGTTTTGTTATCGAAGAAGTTCTTGTGATCTAAGGTGATTCTTGTGAAGAAATTACAAAGAGTAGTGTGCGAGTTGAAGAAATTGAAGGACTTGTGAACCAAACAGTGTAGAATAAAAGTACACGAGCGTACGTGAAGGAGTTTGTTTGTGGGTTCCTATGAGTGGATATGTTGTCTTGTGGAAAGGAAGTGCTCCAAGTTAGGGTTTATAAGCTAGGGTACATTGTTTTTTGGAAATTTTATAGAAGTAGAGCCGATGGTTTTAGGAGTAATAGAAATTAACACAAGGGAGAAACTACAGAGGAATGAGGAAGAGAAAAATGACACCAAGGAGTGAACACTTCACGAAAGAAGGGAAAGGGAAAGGGAAAAGGAAACTGACCATGTCCACAAGTTTCAATGAAGAATGATATGTAGAGATGCAACACCTAGATGGTGTGATGCTAGCGAAAGAGTGGATGTCACATATAAGGAATATGGCTGCGATTACAAACATCAAACAAGTACCACGAAAAGGAGATGAACCCGGAGTTGGTTTGCCCAAAGGAAAAGAGGATGCCAAATGGGAAACCCATCTATGATGATGAAGTAAAAGTGATGTTATAAAATTCTAGGCTCCCACAACTTTATGAGTTTCCCTATTTTGGAAAACTGGAGTGACTATACCAATGGTTAATGTTGCGCATACATGAGGACTACTTCTATTTCACAAGAAGGTGGATGTGCATAACCCCACAATTGATTTCTAAGTTCACCGTCACCGATCTCGAGGGAGAGCCACTAGATGACAACCTTTGTGATAAGGAGGACATCAAGAAAATAGTTGAGGCATATGGTTTCAAGAAGGGTTCGTAGTACTTTGACATCACTACAATAACAGACCTTGTTATGAGGATGGCCCCACGCTTGGTGAAAAAGTTGAATGGGAAGGAGAGATGGATGTAGATAAACAAAATGTGGTTGAATGTCTACTACAAGATCTTAGAGGGAACCATTGAAAACCTCTCAGCTTTCATTATGGAGGAGATTAATGATGTTGCGCATGATAAGGAGAAGATCATGTTTAGTAATGTCCTCCTTACCATTGTATTTTTAGAGATTGGAGTGCTTGATGGGCCAGATAAGTTTTTTTGGGAGTACCCGGATGAGAAACCCTCTCCTGCGAAGAGGTTTGAAGCTTATACTTGTGACACCATGATGGACAATCACAAGGCGCACTTTGATAAATGGTATAAATGGATGCACGATGCATTCAAAGATGAATGGAGGATACCGAACAAATTCTTGAACTAGTGGATGGAGAAGCTAAATTCACCGTATACCAACATTTTTGTATCAATAGGTTTACCTTGACAGATGGAACCAAGGGTCCTTAGTGTAAGTTACCATTCTCCTTCACAACACAATATTTTCAAGGCATGGTAAATAGGTTTAAAGAGGTGAAGAAACGAGATTTGATCTAAGTGTTGTAGATCAAGATCATCGTGAGATGTGTTAAACCTTGGTGTATCCCAAGAAGCGTGCATATGTAGAAAATTATGTATCTCATGATGTACACATGGTAAAATCGATGAAATTTCCTATTGCAGGTAGGATGGCGAGAAAGGGTGTATGTGCGGCTAAGGCCCAAGTTTGAGAAGGGAACTTATATTGAGGATGACGTCTCAATCCCTAAGGACCATACACGAAGGAAGAACAAGGTAATAATTAAGAAGAGAGAACAAGAAGATAATCCTACATAGAAGGTGCCAAAAACACATGTAGTGCAAACCATAGGGGGTGCGGGGAGTTAGGCACGGATACAAGACACCTACGTTTGATGAAAGAAGTCTTCCACTTTGGAAGGAATTTCTAGAGAAATAAGAGTCTCCTAGGAGAGAAGAGTCACCCGAGAAGGAGGAGTCCCCTGTGTTGGAGTCACTAGTGAAGAAAATGAAAAGAGTGGTGCAAGGTTTGGACTTGGAGAAGAAAGAGAGCATCAAGGATGATGATTCTAAGGAGGAAAATGAAGGAGAAAATGAAGAGTGAAAGGAAGCTCAGAATCTTCCTATGTACAATGTGTTATCACTAAATCACTGCACCCCCCGAATGGCCTAAAAATGAATCACGACATTCATTTGATTAGGACACATGGGATCAACTCTCAAGCTATGAGAATTGGGCTTGAGGTGAAACTGCAGAGAAGGCCGACTTCCTCTTCCTAAACTAAACACAACACTACTTCTAATGCAAGAAAAATGGCTAACTAGTCCTATGCTAACATTTCATGGGATTAGGGAAAGAGATCTGCAAGGAAATGAAACCTAAACTAGAAGTGGTGATGCACCAAATTAAGGGATGTTTAACATCTGGAAGGGTTAATGTGGGAGGGATGTTTGCATCACCGACCACCTTCACCTATTACAACTAGAAAGGGTACAAAATACCACAAACCAAGGGTAGATGTTCCTTTGTTAAACTCGATCAGACAATAAGCTACCAATCTCCCAATGGAAAAGGATGAACTTGAAAAGGGTGAACAAGCACCACAACTCAACTGCATGCAATATTTCACCACTTGATAAGCACAAAATTCTACTAAATTGTAATGGAAACTAGAACTTATGGCACTTGAAAACATGAGAGAGGAAAACAAAAGTAGGAAAATTATGGAAGGACATGCATATGATCACAAAGCATAATTCTCATTACTTCAAGAACTTGCACAATGCATCATTACATCAGGTGAAAAGGGCATAAGCTTCCATTACAATTCGAGAAAAAACACTTGAAAGCCTATAAATCACAACATCTCAGCTTGTGAAGAGAGGGGAAGCTTAGATAGTGTCTAACTTTTCCAACTTGTATGACCTATTGGAACCCTTTGGAATGAGCTTCTGATTTACATATATAGAAGAAATTGAGAGAGAGGAGAGAAGGAGTCATAAATTCACTTCCTAAATGGAAGGCACATGATGTTTCATTTGTTACATTCAATGAGCCACCTAAAAGGCTCCATCATGCATCCTTGATTGCTTGTTGACATAGTCTTTATAATTAATTAAAATAATATTTAGATAAAATATTTAAATAATAATAATAAATATTATTATTAAAATATTTAAGTAAAAATATTAAATTAATTTAAAAAGAATTGGTGGGTCCCCCTTGGAAAAGTTTGTGATGATAGGAAAAAGAAAAAAATGTCCCAACTCAGTGGTTGTCTCACTGAGCCAACTCACCAAGTTAGGCACAAACTCCGGCATCCTTACTCTCCACTGCTGCACCAAGTGAGAACTGATTTCCCTCCACGGAGCTCCCTATCTCAATGCATCCACCGAGTTATTTTGAAAGGAACTCCTCTCGATACTTTTGACATAATTAGCTCCTATTCACCACCACATCTTGACTGTCTTAGTTTTGAAATGAATCTCCCATTCTACCTAGACCACCACATGCTTGTCCACATGCTTGCTCCTTCCTAGTGAGATTCATCTCTAATCCTGGTGCCATCATTGTGACTCGAGCCGAGATCCCGTGACAAAGCCACTCACCATGACTCATCCCTAATTCAAGCATGTCACATTCTCTTCCCGGTCCACCTCACTCACCATGTGAGTGATGTCTCTCAAACACATAGACCTGATCGATGCTCCCAAGACATAACTCCACACCTAGCTCTAAACCAAACTTCCATATTCCGAGCTACTCCCACTGTGATGCTGAGCCAATCTCCCAAAATGATCCCTAAACCCTAAGCTCCGAAACTGAGCTCTTTTGATTTGAATTCTCACTCCTATGTGACTCGGTTTGAACATTTGAGACTCAAGTATAATTCGGGCCTGAACTCATTTTCTCGCCAACTCTTGCTAACATCCAATTCCCCGCATCACTCGGCATTTGACCTAATCTTCCTCATAGCTTGGTGCATGACTCGCCATCATGATTTGTCACCTCTACATTTCGACTCGAGAACTGATTGGCCGAATCAACCATAACTCGGCAAGACGGAGCTCTCAACACTCAAAATATCTAAACCGTGAAATGTCAAAAATCTAATTTCAGAGTTTCGAGTTTTGGGATTCAAATATTTCTAACTTGATTAATGTCTTGAGCCCAAAATTATGCAAAATTCTAAAACAGAATTGTTTGAAAGAAAACTATGAAATCCTAAGTGAACCGACTCGAACTCTAAAACTTTGAGTTTGGACTCACGCATGTTTTTTTATAGTCATCTCATGGGGAAAGTTTTGAACTACATATCTTGAAATCCTGAAATGAGCATCTTCAAATCAAAATATTTTTTCCACCAAGCTCGGTTACCTTCTCAAAAGAATCGACCATTTGCATCTTCCATGCAATTCTCTCACTAACAATTTCTGAGCCTATATCGAGCCACCAATCACTCAAACTTGTAGAAAAACCAAGCTCCCTATCTCAATGATCAATGCCTTCAATTGTCTACCAAGCTTAGAGCTTTATCTAATTCACTAGTGACTCATCTCTCCATCTCCTTACAATGAATTTCTTCACATGATACTCTATCGAGCTCGGTTCATTCCTAGCTCGATCCTTTTGATCATCATGGGTATTACCTACCCCACATTTTCTTTTATTCTAAATCACTCACTTTGAGCCCTTCTCCTATTTTCTACAAATATTTCCAACATGCCTTAGCTCGTGACTCTATGCATGAGCTTCACGTTCTTGCACAAACATTCACTTGGTTTGCAAACACCTCGCCGATGAGAGTTACTTGCTTAACCCGTCCCACTTGAATGACTAAGATCGTATTGACCCCTATGGGTCCCCGAGTCATCTTATTATGGGCCTTTTGATGGCCATTAAAACACTTGCAAAAGCTAAGATATTCACCTCTTGAGCTCAAAATCTCTACTCGACTAAAATTTATTGAGATCCATCGACTTTCTGCGAGCTCCTCAATTGTGTATGAATATAATAATCCACTAAAATCCTTCGCTAATGCATATCAACCCTACAAATTTCATTTCATTTTCTACCTAAAATCAGACATGCTTTTAGAAAGGATTATCTCAAAGCTCTTCAAATCTCCACACACTTTCAAATGAGCTCATCATTCATTCTTCTCATTATTTTATTAGGTTCAATCCCATCGAGTCACTTTCTTCTAAACTACTACGCCGAGCCACCCCGTGAATTAGCCCCTTCAAACAAGTGCTTTGTATGACTCGGCCTTTGTTGATTTTCTCCTATCCGAGCCATCCCAATGGTTCACTTGACATGGTGCGCTCAGAATGCAAGTTTTGGCACCGTTTCTATTCCCCATTCTCAACGTCTGAGCTCTTTGTGCCACCGAGATCTAAACACTCAAACATGGAATCCATGCCTTCAACCTACTATATCAAGCTCATACTCGAGCATATTTCAAAAGTGTATGGCCATTTCTAAGGACATGTGCATTTTTCTACAAAGTTTCACATCACCGAGTTTGTTGCGTCATAGAGTTAGTAACTCTAATTTACCAATCAGCTCACCTTTCCATCGTGAATCGCTTTCTTTCATGTATGCCTCAACTCAGCCATCCAATATCAATCTAATTCTCCAAGCTCAAGTATCCTCACATAAACTATTCAATCTCATCTTAGAATATCAATCCGGCTCTTCCTTAACTCCATCAGAAGCAGCTATGTTCCACTCCACCGAGCTCTCTCTTAACTCGAAACTCTAAGCTAAGTTTTCCATTTTATGTACTCCTTTTGCATTCAAGCTAGTTCTTTTGCACTGGTCCCTTATCGACTTACTTAGCTTGTTTATGGTTACTTCATTGACTCTCTAAGAATCACCAAGATCTCTCTTATATCAACCGAGCTAGTCCTAGAAGAGACTTATCATGAGGGCCTAGCTAGCCAAGGTGCTCAATACAAGCTCAAGAACCTATAATGATTTTATCTAATCTAATGCAAGCACAAGCCCAATAAAATGATTTGAATTGGCATCAGTGCACTTATATGTCGATTTTGGCCCAACTTAACTATGTTTGAGGCTCCTTGTGTGTTTTGAAGATCCATGGAAAGGCACTATGAAAGTAAAGAAGATCCTCCTGGAAAGTTTAGATACCAACTTTGACAATTTTATCCTATAGAACCTCATTTGTTCATTTTTCATCCAAGGGGCAAAAAATGGAAAAAAAAATTAGTGACCTCTCGGGGATGCTTTCCTGCTAAGCATGGTTCCAGTAGCCTTAAGTCATCCATTAGGCATGGAGTCAATATTTTTCAGCCTAAAATTAGTTTGATCCTCTTTGATACATCCCAAAATTTTCTTGAGCAATTCGATCTTGGACCTCCCTGGAATGCTAAGCATGAGGTATACTAAATCTAACTAAGATTTGGCATCTATGGAACACTGCGCATAATTTTTATCAAGCACAATGATGAAACACTTATGGAATCTTTGAACCTTCCTATGATGCAACAATATAAAACAACACAAGAGTGATAATGGAAAACAAAAGCACATTGAAACAACTGAAAACCATACATACCCCAAGTGGAACATGCAGGGTGTGCATCACACTTATTCTGCTAAAAGAAAACCTATACTCCATCATAGACTCATTAACCACAACAAGTTCCGTAACTAAAAATAGAAACCTCTCCATGACATAATTTTCATTCAGTGTTTCTAGATTAGTCCTAGCTTTTGTGTGTTCCTCCTTTACGTGTGATGATGGATATGGAAGATTCAATTCCTCCAATTCTGATTCCAAAGGATAGTTATGAGAAATGAGCTATTCTTGAGCATGTACCTCCATAACACTCGACACTTTTTGTTGGAAAAGAAGTGATGGAATGACAAGATTGTCAAGTTTTATAGGTTCTTGCCCATCTAAACATTCTTCCGATCGATAGATAATCTGCTTCTTCATTCTCTCGAATGTTCCAAAAGCTCCTCCTTAATCTGAGTATCCTCCAAACTAGAACCTCTTTAACCTTGATATTCTTCATTTTCAAATATGAAATTAGAAAGATCAAATTCTTCTAAAAAATCACATTTTTGAGAAGGAAGAGAGGGTAAAGGTTTAGAAATCCTCTGCGTGGTATCATTAGCATTCTAGATCTTTAAATCCTTCTTCGGCTCATGAAGCTTGTTATGGATGATTGTAACATCTAATGATGATCTTGGAAATTTGTTACCACCTTCCAGAAGTGATGCTAGTTCTTGACATGCATGGTAATTAGGATCATTGCATTCATTAGAATCAGCTTGTACACTTGAAATTATTTCTTCTTCACTTGCACATTCTCTTCTTCAACAAGACTCTTCCACCTTTGGTGATTTAAACTCCTCTGATGGAATTGAGCCAATATGAATACTACATTCTAATAAATAGACTATTGGTCCTCTTCATTCCACTCTAGATTTGTTTTGGTACAAAACTAGTTTGTTCCGCTTGTTCTTGAGCCTCAACTTCGCAAAAGATTTCTTGATGTTAAGTTTTGCAGCCCATTTCTTCAGATTATCTGCATGCTCTCTTTTTCTATTCTCTTTAACCATATACTCCTCCTTTTTTCTCATTTCTTGACAATGCTCCTCCCAAAATGGATTTGGGAATACAAGAGGAGGGGTGGGTTGGGAGTTCAATTGATTCCCTCACTATTTGAGGAAGAGATTCATTCTCTTGTCTTGATGGCTCTTGTAGAAAAGAGGGAACTTTAGAAGTACAAGGCATGGAAGATTCATGATTGAATGGAGGAATAGAAAAAAAGGAGTGAATTCCACCAAAGGGGTAGAAACTGGAAGGTTAGGACTATGGGGTTCAAGTTGAAACTGCATGGATGGAAACACGGGAAAAGGGTTGTAAGGTGGTAATGCAAGGGCCTCCCATTGACAGGATTGACTAACATTACATTCATGAATGTCCCTTTTCTTGATCCATTCTCCAACTTGAGTCATCGTCTTGATTATGAATTGAAGCTTTTGTTGAGGGCTAAGCTCACATGGTATATGGCCAGTCCATGGGTATGGAATGTTGAAGCCAATCTAGGATGCCCTTGTCATTTCATTGATCCTTATTTGCATCATGTTATACTCTAACTCTCAAACCTTCTTCTGCAAGTGATCTTCTTCAGTGAACAAGAATCTTCATGCCATTGTTCTTCAGTAGCTCCCATGTTTGGTGGATAACCGAATTGATCTGCATCTTTCTCATGTAGACATGCATGCTCAAATGATATGCTCAAAAATTAGTTTGGAGGTGATTCATCAAGAAATTAATTTTTGGTTTGGAGGTGTGGAAATGTAATATCCAACTTCATGAATGGGAGAAAATGGAAAGATGGAAAGAACCACTAAATGGAAAATTGCTGCATAGTAGGAGTCCCTCTATGTGAAATGAAACCATGATTGCACAACTTCATGAATGGGAGAAAATGGAAAGATATGGAAGAAAGCTAAATGGAAAATGGGTAAAATGAAGGTTCTGTGATTAGGACACATGGGATCACATAGAGTGGGAGGGCTTGAGGTACTTCCGACCGAATGGAGTCTCTAGTTGTGATTAGGTATAAATTTTGATCCACCAAATTAAGGGAGGGGTTGAAATTCACTAAGAGCACAATAACTTAATGAAATGAAGTGAACACAATACACACACCTATGAAAGATGTGCCTCTTGTCCAACATGAGAATGGGCATGCACGAGAAAAATTGTTGTCACCAAATCACGCCTTTGCACCCCCAAACATATGGCTTTGGAAAATGAATCACGACATTCGGTGTGATTAGGACACATGGGATCACATCTCAAGATGTGGGACTTGGGATTCAGGTGAACATCCGATAGAAGTCCTTAAAAATGCAAAATACTTTCATCTTCCTAAAATAAACACAACACTACTCTCTTCTCTCTCTCTCATTCTTCCTATATGCAAGATAAATGCTATCTAGTCCTATATGATAACATTTCATGGGATTAGGAAAGATATCTGCATGAGGAAATGAAACCTAAAATAGAAGTGGTGATCCACATGAATTTGCATTGCATTTCGGGATGTTTAACATCTCGGTGCATCACCTCCTTCGCTTAGGGTTATGCATTTTTCTCCCCTATGGGAGGGTTTTATGATTGCATCATTGATCACCTTCACCTTTTCCGATTTCGCAAGGTCCCACTTGGGAAAAGGTATAAAATACCATCGAAACTAGGGGTGATTCGACATTCCTTTCACAACTAGAAAGGGTTAAAATACTTGATCGTTCCTTTGTTAAACTCGATCGATAATAAGCTACTAATATCCCGGTGAAAATGGATGAAATTGAAAAGGGTGAACAAGCACCACAACTCAACTACATGCAATATTTCACCACTTGATAAGCACAAAATTCCACAAACCTACAATGGAAACTAGAACTTGCACTATGCACTTGAAAACATGAGAGAGGCAAAAAAGAAGGAAAATCATGGAAGGACATTCATATGATCACAAAGCATAATTCTCATTACTTCAAGCACTTGCACAGTGCATCATTACATCAGGTGAAAAGGGCATAGGCTTCCATTACATTCGAGAAGAAAGGCTTGAAATCCCACAAATCATAACATCTCACTGTTAGAGAGAGGGAAGCTTAGATAGTGTCTAACTTGTCCAACTTGTATGACCTATTGGAACCCACTTGGAACCCTTTGGAATGAGCTTCGATTTACATATATAGAAGAAATTGAGAGAGAGGAGAGAAGGAGTTATAAATTCACTTCCTAAATGGAAGACACGTGATGTTTCATTTATTACATTTGGTTGAACCACTTGAAAAGGCTCCATCATCCTTGATTGCTTGTTGACATAGTCTTCTTAATTAATTTAAATAATATTTAAATAATAATAATAAATATTATTATTAAAATATTTAAATAAAAATATTAAATTAATTTAAAAATAATTGGTGGGCCCCCTTGGACAAGTTTGTGATGATGGGAAAAAACAAAAATGTCCCAACTCGGTGGTTGGCTCGCCGAGCCAACTCATTGAGTTGGGCACGAACTCTGTCGTCCTTACTCTCCACTTCCGCACCAAGTGAGAACTAATTTCCATCCACCGAGCTCCCTATCTCAAATAATCCACCAAGTTCTTTCAAAATGAGCTCCTCTCAACACTTTTGATGCAATTGAGCTCCCATTCACCGCCACATCTTGACCAGTTCGATTTTGAAACGATTCTCCTTCATTGACCAGAGCAACTGAGATCTCATTCTACCTAGACCACCATGAGCTTGTCATGCTCCTTCCCTAGTGAGCATCATATCCAATCTTGTGCCATCATTGTGACTGAGTGGAGCTCTGTGATAGAGCCACTCACCAGGACTCATCCCTAACTCAATAATTTCACATTATCTTCCTGGTCCACCTTGCTCGCCATATGAGTAATGTCTCTCAAACACACAGAGACCGAATGATGTTCCCAAGACACAACTCCACTCCTAGCTCTAAACTAAGCTTCCATCTTCCGATCCGCTCCCACTATGATGCTTTGAGCCAAGATCCCAAAATGATCCCTAAACTAAGCTCCAAAATTGAGCTCCGTTAATTTGACTTCTCACTCTTATGTGACTCAATTTGAACGTTTGAGACTCATGTATAATTCGGCCTAAACTCATTTTCTCACCAACTCTTGCTAATATCCACTACCCCGCGTTGCTCGGCATTTGACCCAATCTTCCTCATAGCTCAGCACATGACTCGCCATCATGATGTGTCACCTCTGCATGACTTGGAACTAATTGAATGGCTAAACCATAACTCGGCGTAGAGCTCTCAACACTCAGAATCTTTGAACCCTGAAATGCTGAAAATTTGAATTTTAGAGTTTCAGGTTTCAGAGATTTCTAAATTTCTTAACATCTTCGAGCCCAAAATTTTGCAAAATCCTAAAACGGAATTTTCTAAAAAAAACTCCAAAATCCGAAGTGAAATGACTCCAAACTCCAAAACTATGGAGTTCGGACTTCACGCATGTTTTTTATAGTCATATCGTGGGAAAGTTCCAAACTACAAATCTCCAAAATCCCAAAATGGGCATCTCCAAAACAAAATATTTTTTTCCAAGCTCGATTACCTTCGTAAAGAATCAACCATTTTACATCTTCCATGCAATCCTCTCGCTAACGATTATCTGAACCTACATCGAGCCACCAATCACTCAAACCTACAAACAACCAAGCTCCCTATCTCAACAATCGATGCCTTCAATGGTCTACCATGCTTAGAGCTTTATCTAATTCACTAGTGACTCAGCTCTTTGTCTCCTTACAATGAATTTATTCACAGGAGACTCCAGTGAGCTTGGTTCATTCCTAGCTCGATCCTTTTGATCATCATGGGTATTACCTACCCCATATTCACTTTTATTCTAAATGGCTCACCGAGCCCTTTTCTTGTTTTCTACAAATCTTTCCAACATGCCTCAACTTGTGACTCTATGCATGAGCTTCATGTTCTTGCAAACATTCACTCGTTTGCAAACACCTCATCGTGAGAGTTACTCGCTTAACCCAACCCACCTAAATGAATGAGCTCGTATTGACCCCTACGAGTCCCAGAGTTGATCCTCTTACGAGCCTTTCGATGGCCATTAAAACACTTGTAAAAGACAAGATATTCACCTCTCAAGCTCAATATCTCTATGGACTAAAATTTATTGAGATCCATCGACTTTCTATGAGCCCCTCATTTGTGTATCGATCTAATAATCCAATGAAATCCTTCTACTAATGCATATCGACCCTGCAAATTTCATTTCATTTTCTACCTAAACTTGGCCATGCTTTTAGAAAGGATTATCTCAAAGCTCTTCAAATCTCCACACACTTTCAAATGAGATCTCGTCATTCATTTTTCTCACTATTTTATTAGGTTCAATCCCATCGAGTCACTTTCTTTTAAAACTAATACTCGAGCCACCCCTTGAATCGGCCCTTTGAACAAGTCATTTGTATGACTCGGCCTTTGTTTATTTTCTCCCAGCCTGAGCCATCCCAATGGCTCACGACATGGCGCGCTCGTAATGCAAGTTTGTGGGACCATTTCTATTCCCGGTCTTAATACCTAAGCTCTCTATTCCACTAAGATCTCAACACTCAAACATGGAATTCGTGCCTTTGACCTACTATAGTGAGCTCATACTCAAGCATATTTCAAAAGTATATTCCCATTTCTAAGGACATGTGCATTGTTCTATAGTTGGCTCAAGACTTAGCCTCTTTTCATGTCACCGAGTTTGTTGTGCCATGAGAGTTAGTATTCAAGCTCACCTGATATTTACCAATTATGGCTCACCTTTTCTTTTCAATTGTGAACTAATTTCATGTATGCCTCAACTCAACCATACCAATATTGAGCTGAGTCTCCAAGATCGAGTCTCCTCATGCAAATTGTTCAATCTCATCTTAGAATATCGATCCCAAGCTCTTCCTTAACTCCACTGTAGTGAGCTATGTTCCATGATCCGCCAAGCTCTCTCTTAACTCAAACCTCTAAGCTGAGTTTTCCATCGAACTCCTTTTACATTCGGGATCGTTCTTTTGCATTGGTCCCTTATTGACTTACCCAAGCTTGTTTATGGTTACTTCACCAACATGCCTAAGACTCACTGAGCTCTCTCTTATCTCGACCGAGCTAGTCCTGGAAGAGACTTATCATGAGGGCCCGAGCTAGCCAAGGTGCTCAATACGAGCTCAAGAACCTGTAATAATTTTATCTAATGCAAACACAAGCCCAATAAAATGATTTTAATTGGCATCAATGCACTTATATGTTGATTTGGGCCCAACTGAACTATGTTTGATTCTCCTTCTTCTTGTGTTTTTGAATATCCATGGAAAGGCACAATGAAAGTATAGAATATCCTCCGAAAGTTTAGATACCAAATTTGAAAATTTTAGCTTGTAGACCCTCATTGTTCATTTTTTACCTAGGGGGACAAAAATGGACAACAAAACATACACAATTATGTTAAAGAAGGGGATGAAGAGGAGTATGAGGAGGGCACCCATACCAAAGGAGGAAGTGAGGAGGTAAACATGTGTGATCATAAGACCTCGACCCCGACTGAGGAGTAGATAGATAACATTGTAGAGAGGGAGGTGGTAGGTATTATCCAACACTTAGTGGATCACAAGGTAGAGAGAAGCACCAAAAACATTCTGAAGGAAATTGAAGAGAGTACAAGTGTAGGAAAGGATTATGGGAGCATGGGTAGAGACCCCAGCTTAGTAGTAAGCTTCCTATGGTAGTTTGCATAGGTGGGAAGGGAAAAATAATGGCATAGGAACACACTATGACTTATATTAATGATCCAAGTAAGGTACTATGCACGTGCACTTCCAAAGTATAGTGCCCATAGACACACTCCTCCCTTGGTCTTCTTTTCATGAAGAGGGTATGTACCTATGCATGAGGAAAATACTATCTTGGGCTTTTGAGTCCCACATTGATGAGCCCAAGTTTGAGGTAAATCATGATGCATTGATGAAGACATCAGATGCCAAGGAATAAACCCTCTTGTAAATTCCTAGTAGCTCTCAGATGAGCAAGTTTACAACATGCTCAATAAAGTATTGGTGGAGGTGGAAATAAGAATCTTCTATAGAAATGATAGAATAAGGTTCTTAGAGGAAGAGCTTGAGAAAAAGAATGAGGAGATCATTGAGAGGGACATGGAGATAAAAAAAGGAATTGATCAGTGCATAGTTAAGGCGTGAACCGAGAGATGGAAAAACAAAGGTGCGAGAAGTCCACAAGAAAATAAAGGCCATTTCGAAGCCATTATCTTAAAGCACCCAAACCTGGACCCTCTTGAGTAGAAATATGATTCAACCACACATTTGATGGAATAATTAGCATACATACTCACCATGGAGAGGTAACCACTTTCATTAGAATAAATAGAAGAGGTAATGGCATTCCAGAAGGAAGAAAATTTAAATTCAGGGAGATATTAACTCGGTACTCTTAGCTCCTTGCTTTACTAAATACCATGATGCAAATGGAAGAATTTTTATATGACAAGCGTGGCGACATGGACAGAGTAGCAAGAATTTTAGTTGCTAGCCATGAAGCGAGATATGAAATAATTTTAAGAGAAAATAAGGGAAATAGGGTGGAGTGGGACATGATCTTGGCCAATGTAGAGAAGAAATTAGAGGCAATTAAAACCTTAAGGGTTTTGATTAAAATTAAACTGAAATATTTTTACCCCCAAGTCACTTACAAGATGGATGCACTAGGAGACCTTAGCAAGCAGATGGAAAGCATTGAAGATATGTTGAAGGCTAAGGGGGATGAGATGAGTTTTAACAAAGTTAGCATGATGGTGGGTGACTTAATTTAGTAGGCGTAGAGTGAGGTGGATGCTTGGGTTAAGATTGAAGCCCTCGTGAAGAAATATTTCCCACTTCTCATGCAACAATAGCAAGATTCTTCCATTCTTCCATTCTTTATTCAATTACAAATTCTTTCATTTTCCCTATTCTTTATTCTTTTGTGGAAGGGAAAGTATTTCTAAGGAAAAAAACACGAGTAGTGTGGGGTAATGTTGGGCCTTGAAATTGACTAAGTCCCAAGGAAGAAGTCAGTGCATGCGGAATGCAATAAACAAGGAGGAGATTAGGAAAAAGTACACAAGGGACATTCTTGACATTCCTATGGATTTTAACTACTTTGTGTGTCTATAAAGAACAAGTTCAAGAGTAATGTAGAGTACTAAATTTTAATATTCAAAAGGTTCAAAGCTAGGAAATGATTTGATATGTTACAAACATGTCATGATTTTTTCTTCATAATGTTATATTACTTTTAATTATTTTGAAATAGGATGAGATAAATTAATTCTAAAGACCCTAACGTATTGGTTAAAAATAGTATGAAATGTGAGGTGAGATCTTAGGTAGTAATTTCCCTTAAAATCATATCATATCCATGAGAAATGTGTTATATCATCGAGTAGTGGTGGGTTCCTAGGTAATTTTTTCCATCAAAAATAACATCAAACCAATTATAAAATGTATTTCATTGTTGAGATACATCATGCTTAATAACTAAGAGAGAATGTGTGAGAGAAACAAAATGTGTGTGTATGCGTACATGCGTGCATTTGTGTGTGTGTACGTATGTGTATGTGTGTGTAAAGAGGGATGTTCATAAGAATAAGTAATGATAGTATCAATGTGATAAAGTATACCATGTTGAGTAAAGTGTGAATAAGTTATGTTTGATGATGGAAAATGCTCATATAAATCGATGAATAAGTTATACATAGTGTGATCTTGAATATTATCACTCTCAATGGAGTAATGTAAATATATACATAGATCAATAGTAACATTAGTAAACATAGGTTCTAGGTGTAAAGAGTGCATTAAATTCTCATAAGAGTAATGCCTGCACTACTATTGTTGAATTACTATGTTTCATATACAACTAGATAACAAACATGAAACATTGTGTAGGAGTGGGAGGCATAATGTGTTGCACCTGTTGCATTGGTAGTTTTTTCATTGATGTCACATGACATTGATGTAAAAGTGGGAGTGGAAGAGCATATAGGTTAGGTGGTGTTTAATGGTGCTCAATGGTTCAAGTTGGTTTCGGAAGCTTCATGCATGATTTAGGTTGGTTTCAGGTTCTCAAGCTCAAATTGAGAAGTGGTTGGTCACTAAAGGCCAAGTACAGTTGGATGGGTGATTTTGATGGTCTACAGGCTAGTAATGATGTTTCAAGCATGATCAAGAGCCCTCGCAAGGTGTATCGAGTCATCTAGTGGAGAGTTACTGATTAAAAGCCGACTCATTTAGGTATGTTTAGTGCACGATGAGGTGTGAAAAGTTGATACAACTCATGGAAAGGTCATGTGAGCATGGGAGAAGCCTATGAATAATGTCTAAAACATGTGTGAACAAAAAAAAAATCATTTTATCTCTTGAAGTCAAAATTTAAAAGTGCACATAAATTAGCTTTGAGAATTAGCGGTGCAAGATGATGAAAATGAGATAGCATATAAGTGTACATGCACATGTATGAAAAATTAACTCATGGATCATGTATATGGGTGACTTTTGGTGATCCATGCAAAATTTTATCAACTTATGAACATGTATGTGAATGTTATGCTAGTTTTTCTAAAACAATATTTTTGAAAATGCATAATAAGTTGTCTGGCTTCTTAACACTCAAGAAAAAATATAGTTCCTCCTTCAGATAAATAATAGAAGGAATTTTTTTAGAGGATTCCAAGCTTGAGATATTGCAAAATATTTTAGGTGAAATGGATAAGTTTCAGAGAAGTTATGAGCATTCTTCTGACTATGTTTTTGTCTCTCCTAAGCATCTTTTTGAGTCACTAATAACAAAATTGGTATGCCTAACCTCAAATCACTTGGATGTGATAGTAATGAAAAATAAACATATTTCTCTTATATTTCATTCTTAGTAGATAGTTTGAGTTGTGTTTACCTCAAAGTGAATACTTCGGAGTGTATGTAGACTCCATTGGACATTAGATGAAGATGTATAGTCATGTTTTTGTATGCACTATCAAACGAATGGTTATTTCACTTCAAAAACTTACCAATATTATTTCTACATAATAACAAGTTGGAAAGTGAGTCAGATGTTATTTTAAATTCACAAAATTCCTAAGAGCCTTGGTTTTCCATTAAACTAGTGACAAGCTCATGGAGAAACCTAAGAGGCATTTAGCTCAAATCAATAATATTAAAAGAATTTGTTTTGGTCAAGAAAATTTGAATATTTCAGAAGGATATTGAGTTAAAAATGTGAAGTTGAAGAGTTGGGAAAATAGAGACAATTTTAAGATTCAAATTTCTTCGAGTGTGTACAAAAATATGTCAGATGAAAAGTCAGACAAAGTATGAATTTGAAGATCCTTTCTCTCTTTGTTTTCTGATTTATAAAAAGACATAAAAGGTTATCTTTTGAAGGAGAAATGTGTTGATGTTGTTTATATTTTGAGAACAAAATTGAAAAGAGATGAACATGAAAAGTGATAACAAATCTTGGTGAAGGATAAAAAATCAAACTCTAGAAAAAAATAGAGTTAGAGTGAGTTCAATATAATGAAGGTGAAAAATATAGAATAATGAGAGAACAATTGAAGAGTGTGACAAACTAAAAATAATGTGTCATTATGAAAAGCATAGGAGATTGTTGTATATGACTATGTTCAAAAGAAGAAGTACATACAATAAATTGTGAGATGGGGAAAATGTTTTTTAAGGTATTCATGTGTGAAAGTATGATAAAAGGTGTGACAGATGCATGGCACAATGAAATAACATAATAGATAGATAATGAGAGCTTAAGAAGAATGTAAAGGTAGTAGTCAAATATGAAATGATGATGATGTCAATAGAGTAGTTGAAGGAGTGCTAATAAAGAAGTCTCGAAACAAATAAGATAAATGATATATACCCTTGTAAACATATATAAAACCTTGATAAGACAGAGTACTTGAAATCTGCAAATAAGTGAGTTAGGAAGATGAAGTGAAGGAAATTATGACTAAAATACAAGTCTAAGAATCCAATAGATCAATATATAGTGTTAGAGGCATGAAGAAAACATGGGAGTTAGAAATATGTAATTGAATATGAAAATGAAGGTTTGGTGATGCAAAGAGTATAGACAACCATAAGTGATATTAAAAGGTGATGCAATTCATATAGAGAGCACAAGGTCTACTATAGGTAGAGTGAGTAAAGGTGTAAATGTAGAGTACCTTGATGAGCAGGATGAATTCCTTGGAAGTAAAGAGATAAGGGTGCAAAATGATGATGAGAAATGAGGTATAGGTGAAAGAACTTTTAGCATCAACATAATAGTATAGAGATAAGAAAGAACAAACTAAATTTTTCAAAGTAGGGTATATGAATAATTTGAATAGATTGATGCTCTAAATATGGAGAAGAATACTTGCAGAGACTAAATAATAGAGAATTAGGAGAACATGAGTGATAAAATATAGAGGTCATTATTAGATGTGAAAGACACTAAACTAAGTGTGGAAATTTTTGTAATCAAGTCTAAGTTATAGATTACCATATAGGGGTTATAACCTCCTTGTAAGTAGCTTCTTACTAAAAATCAGCTATAGTTGGTTGAATTATAGGGGTTGAAGCCTCCCGGACTTAGTAGCATCTTGGTCAAACTTAGGAGTTACAACTCTAGATTGAGTTGAAGCTCAATAATGAAACTGATGTAACAAAAATAGTACACGTTATTCCTAAACATAGGTCATAGTGTTTCACCTTTTTCTTCTTAGATTGTTTCTTTGAATCATTGGCCAAACAGATAGGGTAATGGTGTATGAGGAATACCTATTCAAATGTCGGTTAATGGGTTGTTGCATGCATATGACTTCTAAATCCACAGTGACCGTGAGAGCTTCCTTTTGGCTAAGCAGGAACTACCTATAATGAAAACAAGACCGCCAAAAACATTAAATGATATGGACAGTGAACTACCTAGCATAAGCTAGATCCGAGAAGTATGATACTTCCTATATGGTTGTCAGTCCACTATTTTAAACAAATTAATGCTATAAACAAAGTAATTTAGGTATCTCACTTAAAATGCAATAAGAAAATAGATCTAATCTAACAAGGCTAAGCTAGAATAGAATTCACGAGGTCAAATGGTTGGTTACGGTTTTGTAGGTCGATAAAGGTCTCGGGTAGGTAACCGGTGAGCGAGGGTAAGGTAAAATGGAGTGGATAAGTCTTTGTTTAAGGATGTGTAGGCAAACATAGAGACCGGCGTCGGTTAGGGGTGACCGACCGTGTTTAGGTATAACCGGCATCGGTTACTTATGAGATCTGGGAATGTCACAGAACGGGGTTTTTGGTCCTCTTTGTGATTACACAAAGGATTTTAGTTAGTCGGGACGAGGTAATGGGTGAATGGAGTAGGATTTTGCAAGGTTTTGATGGGTTTATGGAGGTGACAAGTGTTGGAGATGGTCAATAAGGAACAAGATAAACAAAGGATGATAAAATGATGATGAGATGAAATAACCAGGAAAGTATGATGTTATACTTACTTGGATTTCATTTCTGAAAGTCCGTGTGTGAAGGATGGAGGTGCTGATGATGGCTTTGAAGGCTACAAGTGATCACTGATTAAATGAAAGCTTCTACATGGGATGCATGCACACTCCTCTTTGCTTAGATATACCCGAATGCGGCTTGGATGACTATGCAGGAGAAGATGTTCAATCTCCTTCTTTGGATGTGAGTTCTTGCTGGAATTGACTCTCTGAAGATGCGTTATCTTTTGAGATCTCATTATTACTCATCAACCTTTCTCGCAATGTTTTCCCACTTCTAACTTCTAAGTTCCAACCTTGAGAATAATATTGTTTTGGGTTAAAAGGGTAACCAGCGGTGGTCCAGCTTAACCGGTTAGGGTAATAGCAAGCGTCGGTCAAGGCAGGATTTTCTAGGTTTACCAAACTTAGGGAGATCCTCTTGATTTCCTCAGATCTTGTGTGGTTATCCTGTGGATTAGGCTCGAGAGCTTCTTATTAGCATGCGGGAATGTGGTTAGAGGAATGTAGGCATTGATTTTTAGGGTTTGGATAAGTCTTAGTTAGTTATGGTAACTTTCTTGCTAAGAGTAGGTCTTAGGTTGAGTTGGCTTGGTGAGGTGTTTAAGTGAATCTTGTAAGTGTAGGTATTATTTAAATAAGATATTTAAATAAATAATAAATATAGTGAGGATAATGAGTTAATTTAATTAAATTAATACTATTGAGGTGAAGCGAGTTATGGCTAGGCTAATGTGATGAAGGATGTTTATATGTCGAGGGATGCAAGGAAGTGTGGCATAATTTTAGTGTCTACATTTTCCCCCTTTTTTTAGCTTGTATTGGTAAGTGATGCAAACAAAAATAAGATGCGGTTGCCCCATGTGCGGGTGAAGGTTATACCCCTCAAACCAGGAAGCTGTCAAAATAGCGAGTTGAAGTGGTGGTGGTTTGATAAAAGGTAAATGTAAGAAAAAGGTAAATGGGTGTAGAAGAAGAGGGTGAAAGGTCTACTCGGTCAATCTAGGTAATGGGTCAGGGTCAAAGGTAGCAACAGTCAAACGCACGCACACGTATAAACTGCAACACACTACTAGGTTGAAGAGTAGGCAAACTCTACATCATCTAAGGTCGATAGGTTTATCCAAACAAGGGTGAAGTGAATCTGGTATCCAAGGTATAGGATAAGGTCAGGAAACAAAACGTAGGTTAGGTGCAGGAACGTGTAGGTATGTTTCGGTACACTAAAGGTAGGGTCAAGATAAACGGTCATGGCAATAGGCTGGTAAGGTCATTAGGTCAAAAACATGCCGAAATGTGATCATGCAAGGTATAGCAAACACATGAGGTCAAAGGTCACAAGCGATGGTCCAGTCCAAATCTCGAGTTCATGGCATGGGTAAGGCCAAGGTATGGGTTAAATAATAAAGCGTCAATAGTGGACGTGAGGAGGTTGAAGAAGGTGGAGGGCCGAGGTGAAGGTAAAGTGGTCTAGGTAGGTGTATGGAGGGCAAAGAAAAGGTAGGTAAGGAAAAAAGAGGTACATGTGAGGGTAAGGAGTATGCGGGGTAACCAACATCAATCATAATGAATTAATGACGGTGTAGGGTAACAAGCGGCGGTAGTCTAGGGTAGAAGACCGATTGTAGTCAAGGGTTAACCGACATCGGTTGGGTCGGGTAGGGTATAAAATGTGGAAAAATCGTGTTTGAAAAAGTCATTGGTGCATTTAGAAAAGGAGAAAAGGACAAGAAGATAGAAAAGGGAGGAAGAGGACAAAATAGTATGGCAAAGAGCTTGGGAGGTGAGCCACATAGGTGATAGTGGGTGAGTGAGAGGTGGGGCTGCAAGATCGGTGGCATGATTCATGTGGTTGAGGGTTGGTTGAGAGATTTGGAGGTCTATTGAGGATGGAAGAGGGCGGAGAGGGGTTAGGATGTCCACCCATACGGTGGCTAGATATACATACGAAGCGAGTAGAGGGATAAGGTAAGCTCTATCTTTATTGCTTAATGATTTGTTTAATTAAGTAGGATAAAATATGGGTTGTAATAAAAACGTGGGGGAAATTTTGAATTTTGGATTAGGAGGTAAATCGGATATAATGAGGGTGAGGAGGTGAGAATATTGGTTAATAGGAGTGGGAAGGTAAGAAGGGAAGGTTTACGAGAGGTTTGGTTGGGTAGTTAGGTTTATTTGTTAAAAATTGAAAAAAAAATTGGGTTAGGGGTTTCAATCATTTTGGCACCACGTGTGGTAGCGGTGGTCGATAAAGGCCGATGTCGGTCATGGAGAAGTGGCATCGGTCATGACATAGGTGACCGATGGTGGTTAAAGGCTATCAGTGATGGTTATGGTAACTATAGTCGGTGTGAAAATAAGGAAATGTGGCCCAAGATGGGCAAAAATGGGTTAGACAGGTGGAAATGGATGGTCATGAGGAGGGTTAGACATGTAATGGTGTGGGATGAGAGAGAGAGGGGATGGGTTGAGGGTGGGTTGGGTAAGGATTAGGGAAAAGGGGTTTCGGGAAGAATATGTGGTTTGGGGGTGAACATAGGGTAAGTTAGGAAGGCGTATTAATACATAGTGTTAGTTAGATGCGAGTCCGGGATGAGCTACGGATGAGGACCGAGAGGCTGCTTATATTGTTAGGGGCTGCATGAACATGTGACTTTTGAGGAGTGGAGCCACATTGATGATGTCGAAGCAGATTGGGATCCGTCATTATGGGTGAGTTGTGAGAGAGAAAAGTTTGATGGTCACACTCATCGAGAGATGGGATTCAGTGACTAACACCTTCCACTTGCTGACAGGGGAGATGACCATCACCCTAGAGGATATATATAGGATATTGAGACTACCGATTAGTGGAGACTAGGTGTACTAAGTGACATCGAGGTTGCGGTGAGGTGTATAGATGAGGTGTTTAGAGAGAGCGGGCGAGCTGCGCTTTGGCCACAGGCCAACCCGAGTTACTGAGAGGTTTATCTGCCCATCCTAGGGAGATGAGGGTGACAATGTTGATGATGGAGGTGATAGGGTGATACGTATTGCGATTCAAAGGGTGGGAGGTTCCCATGATCATTGATGGGTGTCTAGCGGGACATGATGATTGACCATACTAGTTTTGCATGGGCACCAACTTTCTTGGTATAATTATATAGAGAGTTGTGGGCCTATGGGCAATTGTGGAGATATAGTCTATGTTGCATTTTCCTTCTTCACTATTGGGCCTATGAGCACATTGTGTGTGTGACCGATAGGCTTGCCCCAGGAAGATGCCTTTGAGCTGGGAGTCATTCAAGAGTTGGTTACATGTGATGGGTACTAGAGGCGCAGTGTATAGAGCTCGGGCTACATACGACGCAACATATTATAGGCACAACAAGCTGGAGAGCCTATCTAGTGGAGATATAGTCTAGAGACCCTATGTGACTTATCCCTCTTACAAAGGGATGTATGCAGAGCTAGAGGGACTATAGTTATGGAGGTGGATAGAGGGATGCCATGTTGGGGAGCACGAGATGATACTTGTCGACCGAGTGAGGTGATAGTTTGGTTTAGTGCAGGATGTGCCCCCGCCCTTCCCGCAGTATAGGAGAGAGGAGGTGGAGAGACCTTTGTCTCCACCCCATCCAATAGAGTTGACAAGGGAGGAGGAGGAGCCCATGGACCGCCACATAGATGATGTGGGGGTGATAATGGCATACAACTAGTGGTGGGTTGTACAGAGGTATGGTCAAGCAGGGACAACTGGGAGGCAAGGGTCATAGGTGCAGTGAGAGAAACCTTGCACAATTATTTATTAATTACCTTATAATTAATAAATCCACATTTTCAAACCTGCCACCTCATTTCGCCACCTCATCATGACCTAGCCCTAATCCTAAACTAACCTAATTAAGACCTATAACTTGGTCTACATCCACACCCATGACTAATTACCCCTCACCCGCACCAAAACCAACCTAATAATGACTTGACCAAGCCCACAACTAATCTCTCGGGAGAAAAGGAGGGAAAGTTGGCTATTTTACTAAAAATAGCCCACTTTGACTTAACCGACATCAGTTCCTACTCGACCGCCATCGGTTACGTAACCGCCATCGGTTCCCTGTAAATGACCTCCCCCAACCAAAAACAAAGGATCGGGAATTCATTTGGAAAAACGATCCGAACTTCACTTGGCAGAGTGGAGACAAGTGAAGAAAAGAGAAGAGCATCGAGCCAAGGCTCAGAAAGAGAGCCACTGGATTGCTTTGTCACCCCTATTCAAGCATTGGAAAAGACTGAGGATAGCTTCATCAGCTTGTTTTCCAATACCAGATCATCCCAACTGAGCCTTACTGTCACTACCACATTCCTTGGACCTGAATCTTCATCAAGGATGAGTAAGTAGTGTCTGGTATGTTTCTAAGCACCATTTCTTGAGCCTTTTGATTGATAGTAATTATAAGCTCACTCCTAGATCTACCACCTGCCAGCACCCTGCACTTAACCTTCATCCATACATCCTTGTATTGCCCAGAAGATAGTTTTATCACACTCTGAGTCTTCCCCATCATCTCACTATTCCCCTCAGCCATCCACCAGTCTTAATAACCCCACAATCACCCTGCAACCAACCTCTATCCAGAAGTGCCTAGATTACTGACCCTACCGGTGTCGGTTATCCCCTACCGGCAGCGGTTCTCTAACTTGATCGGTTATCCAGTGACCGGCATCGGTCACTGTGACTTATACCCAAAACCTTCCTCTCACCTATTTGTCTCCTAACAACCTCAGATCCAGTCTGGTTTATCCCTGTAACTCGACCTGAACGTATCAACGACCATTGACCAAACAAACAACGTGACGTTTTATTATCGGTAGTTTAGTCTCTATTGCTTGGTAACGAGGTACCTAAATCGTGATTTCACAATAGCTTCTTTATTATCATTTGTGTTAATTCATATTAAAAGGGGAACTGACCACCTTCGAAAGGAAGTCTAATATTTCCTGGGCCCAAGGCAGTTCCCTCATTTATTGTCTAACTAAAATCTGGTGGTCTTGTATTCTTACTTGCAGGTAGTCCTTCCCAGACAAAAAGGAGTTCTTCGCAATCGATCTCATCTCTCTCTCTGTACACGCACACCCTCTCAACATTCAACAGGTATTCCTCCTAGCCCTAACCCTTATCTGTTTCTCAAAGAATGAAAGGATAGAAGCAACTCTATTCCAGGAATGGAAACATTCTATGCGAAACATTTTGGCACGCCCGGTGGGACCCATTTCGGGTTTCTTTCTTTCTTGCTTGCTTTCATATAGGGAGCATACTTGTTGTTTGTTTCTGCTAAGTATTCACAAAATATTTTGTCATTTTGGTAAAAGAATTTGTCTTGCTTTCACATCTTTGCATTAGTGAAAGTCATCTCCTTTGCTTCATCGAATATCATTTTCGATTTGGGTTTAAAACACGTGCATCACATTCTTGCTTGCTTTGTTTTCAATTCTAGTGAACATAGATTAAGTAACAGTTGTACACGTGGGGGTGATATCCATGGTATTGACAAGAAATTAATCTTACTTTCACTGCACAACACATGCCAAATCACATCATAATTAACACAACAGCTCAAACATCCCCCTTTTCCGCGGTATTCCTCCACCTGATTGAGGTAACCTTATAAGCCAAAACAAACTTGACATTTCCCCTAGGTCTTTTGTTTAGGATTGACATCATCTTGCATCTAAGGCATAAGCCCACAATAATTAAAACTAATCCTAGGGTTAGTCTCTTGATTTTCTTGTGCATCTTGCTTGTTTTTTTTGTTACTTTCTCTCATACATACTACTTTTTACGTGATCACTTCAGAATAGTTTGGTAGGCATACTAAGCATTGTTAACCCCAAATCAGCAACTTCTTATAGCTTCTTACACCGGTCCTATTCTACCGACATCGGTTAACTTACGACGCGGCTGACTCTGATCGACCACATCGGTTACACGGCCGATATCGGTTCTTGTCTTTCACATGATTCCCAAAACCAATGTAACCTACCAATTCCAACATTTTGTTCTTGCTTTTTTCTGATAGATTGCATCCCTGTTGTGTACCCTTGTCCATGGTTGTTATCACTCGAAACAAGCCACAGATGGTGGTTTCACATGCTGCTCCGTGCCTTTTCTGAATCACCCCCTTCACATCCTATGGGAATCCTACGGACACCGGTGAGGTTCCCAAAATCCTGTAGGAGATAAGGAATTTGTGAAATTTTGGACGCTAATCCTAGCATGTTGTCAATACTTATTTTGTCTCATGCCCTTGACCACACCACCACCCAACGGTCAACTCCTTGTTGGCATGCCTATTAGTATAGCTGCTCACTTAGCTCCTTCCCCACGATAACTCCACCTTGCCTTTTCATCCTTAGCCCCGTCTCCCAACTCGGTGGCTTCGGGGGTTCATACGGCCTGATTGGCTTTCCTTTGGTTAATCTGGGGCCCAACATATCATTACCACCGACTGCTCCTACCTCGTCTCTCTCACAGACTGCTCCTTTCATAACTTGCTCTCTGCCACCTATCCACACAAGCTTTCCTTCTCAAGCTCCGCCCACCTTTTCATTTCCACACACGTATCTGGTGACTTCAACATCTTATATAGGACATCCCTATTCGGTCACCTCAACATATTCATCCTCAATACCTTATCAACATTTAACCCCACCATTGTCTAGTGGTGGCCCTTGGCCCAATCCTCCTCCGTTTATGACAACCGCACCATCATCTCATCCACCACTTGATTTAATCAAACAAATGATGGACAAGATGCAAAATCTGGAGGCTTCTGTTTCAGGAAGCCATAGCACCTTGACATACGAACAAGTTTGTGGAGATCCTATTCATCCTTTTGTCCCCCTTCATTCATATCCTCCTCAATGGGAATTACCAAAATTTACTCGTTTTAATAGTAAGGAGGATCCTCAAACACTTGCGATCATTTAGACATGCTGCTGCACGATTGCTCATGACGATGCCTTCTTACTCCACCTTTCCCATGTCCTTATCAGGACCCACCTTGGAGTGGTACAGTGCTTTAACCTAGCACTCAATCTTCTCTTTTAACCAATTAGCCCAATCTTTCTTGGATCATTTCTCCATTAACATTGCCAAGAAAGTATCTATCACCGACCTCTATGCCATCCAACAATTTGAAGATGAATCTATCGCAGATTTCGTTGGACGATGGCGGGGCCTTATCAACCAACTTACTTATGCCTTGCCTCAGGCCGAACTTATCGAACTCTTTACGTGGGCCTGCGCTAAGCACATTTCTCCTACCCTCCAAATTCAAACTTTCCACACCTTTGATGAGGCCTTTACTATGGCTCGAAAACTAGAGATTCGAGCCTTAGAGGAAGAGAAATTGCGGTTGCGCAACAAAAACCCTAATTTCCGAACCCAAGACTCCACCAACAAACCCAACACCACCAATTCTCACGCATCGACTACTTCGAAATCAAAAGGAGCTGTACACGCGGTGATGGTCAAATCCCAAGTCTTTGTCCATCAATACCCCGCCAAAAACCACCTATAAGTATAAAGCCAAACCCATCAATTACACTCCCTTGGGAGAAACTTATGGTGTCATCTTGGAAAAATTGCTCAAAGCGGGAGCTATCACCTTACCTCCTATTAAACCTCACTCCGGGTTTGATTCCACCCATGCTATACCTTCTTGGTACAAAGAAAATGACTTCTGTAACTTCCACCGTGTGAAGGGACACAATCACGAAAACTGCAAGATGTTGAAAAATATAGTGCAGGAAATGGTTGATGCAGGGGATATAACCCTCGATAATCCTAATGCCCCTGCTAACTGAGAATTTGAAAATCTTCAACAAACCATTCCCAAACCACTCATCTAACAGTAACATAAACCAAGATATCTTAGCCGAGGAGAGTGTTCATGAAATCCATGCAGTTTTCGACTCCCAACCAAAAGCTTCTATCGAGGAAATTCTGAATCAAGCTTCTTCACTAACGTAGGGACCCGAACCCCCTTCACCACCATCAAGACAAGATGAAATCATTGCCATTCCTTTACCCATAAAGGAATTAACCACCCAGAGTTCTCTTCTCATAGATGAGCCTTCTTACACCACATCCTTGCAAGACTGTGAGCGGATGTTATCTAACTTATCTATTTCCCAAACATCTCCTTCTACCACTCTTGTTGTACAAGAGGAAGGCTCGCCACTTTTTTCGTCATCCTTAGATGAGAAACCCCTCGAACCAACATCACCAAATTCTTTAATCATGATGGATCCTCTCAAACATGCCCTCCTACCTATTAGTTCTTCATCGCCTAAATCTTTTCAGTGACCGGTTGACCTCTTAACGCCCATTGATACAGTGCCTCATTTACCCCCTGTATCACACCCACAGTGGACCGGAATCACAACCCACCTTTCTTCCATACAAAATTTCCTATTCACACGTGAGGATTGTCACCCCTCAGAAGATAGATGAGTCCTATGGGAGCGTTTGAGTACACCATATTCTACTCAAATGCAGATGACCAATCCAGACACCTCTACCATATACCCGAAGTGTTTACAAAAGCTCAAAATGCCTATGTCCTCATCTTCACCCCCCTCATCTCTACCAAATACCTCATCCACCTTTACTAACCTAACCAAACCTTTCCCTACGCTTGGGACTCTACCAATACCCAGCCTAACACACCCACCTAAATGGTTAGATTTATCCAAAAATAAAGTCGTCCATCCACCTAAGAGACAAACTCGATCCCCTAAAGCCCAAGTCCAATCTATGCCTCTGTCACAACTAAAACCCTCGCCATCACACCTACCTTCTATATTAGGACCTCACCCCTCCACCTTGCCTCAATACATCATACCTCCTGCATTTTCTTTAAAATGACCTGCATCTTTTACACCCATACAGAGATCCATGGGTGTATCAACACCGTCACCCCAAGTATCCTGTCCACCTATCAACCCTAAACAAACTCCATCATCAAAGGATTTGTTTTTTGTCACTCCTCTTTCTCCATGGTTGTTTTTACTGCTACCACCACGTCATCGACCAGATAAAACATAACTTCTGCAAGAAGAAGCCACGTTTAGTTAAATCCAATTATCAAAACCCCTTGGCTAAGCCACCACCCATACGAAATCAACCATACCCAATCATTACCGAAACCCACCCAGTCAATAGCCTCATCTTCCTCTGACTTTGACCCGCTCAAAGGGTCTTACGCCAAAATCCTTGCTATGTTGGTGGAGAATGTGACCATTTCCCTACCCCCACTTAGACCCTATGATCCATCTAAACCTCGACCTATAGGTTATGATGAGTCTAAAATCTGCACTTACCACCGCACACCAGGACATGATGTAGAGGGATGCAAAGCTTTGAAAGCCATACTTCATCAGTCACCTCTCTCGGATAGAAAGGTTAAGAAAGACAACTTACGAAGGGAGAAACCTTTAGCTTCAATCCCCTCTCCTGTACCACCCATCCCCGCCTTACCAAGATCTATCATTATTACAACCCCACCTCTCGAAGACAATGACTCATCCCTATCGTCTTCCTCTTCTCATGTTCACGAGATTAATATGATTTGTGTTGCTACTCGAGGGCAGAAAAACAATGGGAAAGCTAAAGAAAGCACACCTGCGGCCTCTCTTTCTCCGTCCACCATCCCGATCACACCACCACCTAAAGTGGTTATTCGTGGACCTGCCTACCCCATCTCTGATGGAGTTTCCCATCGAACCATGATCAAACAACTTCACCAATCACCTGTAAAAATGACACTGTATGATCTCATTCAAACCTCTGAATCTCATCGCCAAGCTCTCGTTGAAATCCTTCAAGGGATAGAGGTCTTACCTAATGAAACCTTTCCTGTTACCTCCATCTTAACACCCAACCACGTTGCTTCTCTCACCAAACAATCTACCACTTCCGTCCCTGTACAGCAAACCGCTGCTGTCAGTTTCTCCGAAGATGAAATTGTTGACTTTGGTGCAGAAGATCCTGACCCCACTCTTTTCATCTCAGCTTATGTCCGGGACATCCGAGTACATCGTGTTATGATTGATGGGGGCGCCAGCCTAAATATCATCTCTTCCAAAGCCTTCCAACAAATGAATATCCCTTCTAGTTGTATGTGTGCCAACCCCACCATGTTGCGTTCATTCAACGATGCTATTACTTCTACCTTAGGCACCGTGATCCTTAACATTCGTGTAGGGCCACGGACCTTACCCGAACTCTTCTATGTCCTTGAGGGTGAATTCCAATACAACATGTTGTTAGGCCGCCCTTGGATCCGGGCTATGGGATGCGTTCCCTCCACCTTACATAGATGCATAAAATTTGAGTATGAGGGGAAGTCCTACACCGTAAGAGCTGATCCTCCCCCCTTCAAAACCTGCAATATGTTATATCACCCTAATGATGTGCTTGTACCAGTCAAGACACCCATTCATTCAACCCAACCATTTATTTTGACCACACCTCAACCATCCACCTCAACCGCACTTACACCTTCAACCAATGAAACCGCCGCCGCAAATACCGCTTCCTTCCCCGCGGAAAACATCCCGACCTCAGACCCCTTAGTAGATGTTTTTCAATGCCTTACACTGGGGGAGTATCACCTATATAATGTTAGCTCTTTCCATACCCCACAAGAGTACGGACAGTTACATGCGCATCCTACCTACGACCGTCGTGTGGGGGAGGTAATCTCCTACGGACCACCTAATTACCGCACCAACCTAACATATGGGGGTGTCGACGCATCCTCCATTACCCCTGAACCTCCCCTTGGTGTGGTTCCCTTCCAATCTGATTTTCAATATCTAACTAATCATTGCTTCGCCTCACCTTCTTGACGCGTTGTGCTTGGAAGGGCTTCGGTTTCGGTCTTTATGAACAAGGCCGACATACGATCATTCTGTAACTACACGCAAACACAAAGATCATCGTGGTCTTGGATTCTCTGAACCACCTACACCAAAGACACCGCATATCCATTGTATCCAGGAAGATGACGAAGTCACTCCTTCCGAACCATCATCACCCATTTTTCCATCGTCACCCATGCAGAATCGATAGACCCTGAATCCATTCCTCCTAACTTTTTTTTTTTTTAAACGCTATCTTCCTGGGTCCTCTCACTTATCAACATGATAATGAAGACCCATCTTCTCTTCCCCTTACGTATCCAGGACATGATCGAAGAGGATTCACCTTGATTAATGTTGTTGAGTGCGGGGATGATGACTCCATCCTCACTTACCTTGGTGCGGACGACTCTTATATTGAAACGCACCTTACCATCAGAAACTCAAACCATGTTGAATGAGTCGACTATAGAAATCAACATCCACACAGAGGAATGATCCTCACATTGTGAAGATCGGACAATCCCTTAACATCCAGAACAAATGGCCTTCACTACCTTCCTCCATGCCCGCAACCAAGCTTTCGCTTGGTCCTACGCTGACATGCCAGGAATTGATCCTGACATTGTTGTCCATAACATTACCCTAAAACCTGATTCCAAACCAGTTAAATAGAAACTAAGAAAAATGCATCCACGCATTGCCCTCTTGGTCAAAGAAGAGCTTCAATGACTCCTTTATTTCCTTCATCTTACCTATCGACTATCCTCAATGGATTTCTAACATCGTACCTATTACTAAAGCAACGGGGGGACTTCGGATATGTACAGTTTTGGGACCTTAACCTCGCTTGCCCAAGGATGACTTCCCCCTACCAAGTATTGATCAACTTGTTGATCTCACTGCGGGCCATGAGATGCTTTCCCTCATGGATGGCTTCTCGGGATACAATCAAATTTTGGTAGCCCCGGCCGATCAACATAAAACTGCCTTCATAACTCCTTGGGAACCTTACTGCTATCGTGTCATGCCGTTTGGCCTTAAGAATGCTTGGTGCGACCTATCGGTGGGCTATGACTTACATTTTCATGACATTATGCACACTATCCTGAGGATTATGTCGATGATCTTCTTGGCAAATCTAAACATCGCGGTGAACATCTCGATGTTTTAACCATTATTTTCGATCACTTTTTACAATCATGTGTTCATCTTGACCAAAGAAATGTGTCTTTGGTGTCCTTTGAGAAAACTCCTTGGTTTCATTGTCTCTTTACATGGCATCGAGGTCGATCCATTAAAGTCAAAGCTATCCTAGAAATGCCCCACCCACTAACCTCAAACAATTGCGTAGTTTGCAGGGCAAACTCCAATCTATCCGGCATTTCATCTCACAACTCTCGGATCGATGTCAACCTTTCCATCATCTCCTTAAAAGGACATTGTCTTTCAATGGAGCGAAGAGTGCCACCAAGCCTTTGAGGCTCTTAAAGCCTATCTCTTGCAGCCACCCATGCTTATCCCACCTCAGGACGATCGCCCTTTCTACCTTTACCTTTCCACCACCGACCATGTTGTAGGAGCCATGCTCGCACATCGTGACTCTGAGCATCGAGAACAAGCCATTTATTACATAAGTCGTACTCTTGTGGATTATGAGACTAGGTATACACATGTAGAAAAGTTGTGCCTAGCCCTATCATTCGTGGCCACCAAACTCTGACATTACCTCCTGAATCACAAAACTTTTGTCATCACCAACGCGGACCCCATCCATTATATGTATGCCAAACCTCATCTAAACCAACGCATCACCCGATGGCTTATGCTCCTCACCGACCTCGACCTTGAGTTTGTACACCAGAAATCAATCAAAGGACAAACTATCGCAGACCAACTAGCGAAGCCCCTTTACAGGGAGCAATTTACCAATTTTACTTTCCACTGACGAACTCATTGCCCACTCTTTCACTCGGTGAGGAGTCGTATCGATGACCCTCTTCTTGATGGATCCAAATGCCGGTATGGCGGAGGGGCGGCGTTGTTCTCATTCCTCTTGACATTGAACCTATGCCTCTTTCATTCCGGCTTGATTTCCCTGCACTAATAATACTGATGGAATACGAGGCCCTTGTTTTGGGTCTCAGGGTTGCGTTACACTTAGGTGTAAAATCTATTAATATTTTTGGAGACTCTCAATTGGTAGTCAATCAAGTTATGGGCATCTACCAATGTAAAAATGAGGAACTTCAAAAGTACAAACATTACGTGGATTCACTTTTGACCTTATTTACTCATTATTCTATCGAAACCATTCCCCGCTCAACTAATAAATTTGCGGATACTATGGCTTGCTTAGCCTCACAAATTCTGCCTCACCAAGTTGACTCGACATATTTGTCTTGGTCAACAACTTTTTGCCCCATCTTACTCAGCCCAAGAGGTTTGTATGATAAATAATGTGTCTGCTAATTCATGCAGGATACAGTATCACCAATTTCACGACTACCTTACAACCTCTGTTCTCCCACGACCTTCTTACTAGTAATGGAAAACATGCTTTTCTTAAAAGTGTTTCTCATTTATGTCATCATGGGGGGACTCCTCTATAAACGTGGCTTTGATGGCATCCTCCTTCGATGTCTAACAACGGTGGGAGGTCACCTATACCATCCAACAAGTCCATGATGGTATTTGTGGTGGACATTTTAGTGGCCTTGCCGTGGCCAAACGGATCCTTCGCCTAGGCTATTATTGGCCTACTCTTAATAACAACTGCTACTGAATATGTTAAGCGTTGTGTTATGTGTCAACAACATGCCAATCTTCAACATACTCCTAGCCATCCGCTACAGGTCGCATGAGATCTTTGGCCTTTCTCACAATGGGGTTTAGACCTTATTGGTGAGATTCACCCACCCTCTTCGCAACGTCACCATTGGATAATCACAGCAACCAAATATTACACTAAATGGGTGGAAGCCATTCCACTCATTTCAACCAAAAAAGAAAAAATCGTAGAATTCATTAACCATCACATTATCATCGTTTTGGCGTTCCTCATCGCCTGATAACAGATAATGGAAAATCTTTCAAAAATAAGTTGTTCTGAAGACCTTTGTGACAACTTTGGTATCAAACTTAGCTTCTCATCACCTTACTATCCACAGAAAAATGGTCAAGCGAATCTTCTAACAAAACCTTAACCAAAATTCTCATGAAAGTTGTTAATGATTCTGGAAAATTGGCCTGATCACATCCCCTTTGCCCTTTGGGCTTATCGTACCAGCATTCGTACCTCCACTAATGCCACCCCATTTTCTTTGGTATATGGTACCGAGGCTGTCTTGCCTCTTGAAATACAAATACCCTCCCTAAGAATATCTCTTCAGGATATTCTCACCAATGATGATTTCCACCAAGAGCGGTTAGCCCAATTGGAGCTTCTTGACGAGCGTCGTCTTACAACTCTTGACCACCTTCAAATCTATCAAAAGCGCATCAAGCGTGCTTATGATAAGCGACTTCATGAGCGTACCTTTAAGGTTGGTGATCTTGTCCTCAAAGAGAATCAACATGTAACCAAACTAGAAAAAAGCAAACGTGGAAAATTTGCTCCAAATTGGATTGGGCCTTACATTATCACTCACACTTATGGATCAGGCACTTATCGTTTAGCTTCACTTAATGGTAAACCTGAGCCTGAACCCCTTAATGCCTTGCATCTTCGACCATTCTACTGTTGAATTTAGTGTTATATCACTTCTTATCTACCTTGCGCTCATCCCTTGAGCTCATTTACCACCTCATACACTTTGTTTCATGCATCTCAAAATAGAATCAAGCTCACATGGTTTGGTCATCACCTCCCCTTAAAGATGCCTTCCCCTTATTAGTCTAGTCCATGACTTCAAAATATCAAAATAACACGTTCTCAATTATACGCTTATGGGATATTCTTGAGTCAAACTTCCTTCAAAACTAGATGCTTCATGCCAAACGGACATCTAGACCTCTAAGTTATACATAGACTGCTCCCTCGAAGGACAGCTATGTGCAAAGCCACATCGGCTATTATAAATAGACTGCTCCCCCGAAGGACAGCTATACACAAAAGATGCATTTGCTACTATAAATAGACTGCTCCCTTGAAGGACAGCTATACAAAGTCAGCCTTTATCAGAAGCTTCTCACATTGATCAGCTTCATGAAGACCTCAAGAACAACAAAATATATATCCCATGTAGACTTCCCGCATCGATCAGTCTATATCCAGAAAAGTAAAAAAGTAGTATTCCAAAGCACTTTTGAGTCATGGACTTGTCTATTTAGGTTTGGTTCTCTTTCGTCAGAATAATCACCTTATAACAAGTTCTCTGCACCCCAACTATATCAACCACCTCACCTCACCATTCATCAAAACAACAAAACTCAAGGGACGTGACGTATATCCGATATATTGTGATTATACAACTCTTTTCACCTATCGACTTCTCACCTATGCAAGGCACCTAGGGATTCAAGCTCATCCTATGTTAATATGTGGTTTGTTTAGCTCTTCTCAACTACGGGACACCTTTTTCCTCTTTTACTCGAATCTAGGATTGTGTGTTGACCTTAATCAGGACACGATTCCCTACTACTTGAGTAAGCTAACTTTCGTTTCACCTATACCTACACCATCGCCAGTCCCTTACCAACACCAACAACAAATTGCCTAACCCTAACCAAATTGCCTGAATTCACCTCTCCCTGATCCTAAGGGAGAACTACATCGGTCTGAGGCCCCTCCTTGCTTTGTGCAATGGGCTATGTAGGCAGCACTTAGGAGACATGGGGTCTCCCAAGGTTAGCTCGACCATCCCCTACCATAACCTATCATGTGTTGTAAATATAAATATTTTTGTGTATTTCTATTTGATAACATTCATCTTTATCTTTTTTTAAAACAAAACATTCAAAACACAACCATTCTTATTATTATCATAACTCAAATCAACATACATATTTAGTTTTATTTTAAACAAATACATCTTCTCTATCATCGACGTGTAGGTCGGCATCCTTATTTATTCTTATACTCCTATGAAATTCACTTAGACCCTTGCGCCTCCTCCCGAATCAGGTGGTGATCGTGATCGTCGACGCCACTCACTTGGCCTCTCCATCCTCAAAGGTGCCCTTTGCTTATTGGTTCCTCCCACTGATCCACCAACATCTCCTGTAACATACGAATACGTCCTCTCGCGTGGAGGAATCTTGCCTCTAGTCTCTCCACTCGTAACTATGAAACCTCTAACAATCCCGTTGTCTCATTCACCTGTGTTTGAAGCTGGTGAACCAAATTCTAAGGTGGTCTCTCTCCGCTAGTAATCACGGCTATGTCGGGATGATCGGCCCTCTCACGTACACCTCGCGACTCTGCTACCCACCATAATCTATAAGCCTCTGTCACTCCGCATCCATTACCTACGATCGATTCTTATCTCTCTTCGGCCCTTACGGAGGTGTCGGTGGGAGGTGAGAATAATGCCTCGTCGATCCTCATGTATGGTCTATAAGCCATAGGTATATCCTGAACAAATCCAAATTGTCGCCACACGTGATCTAGAGGAATCCTCTCGTACTCACCTGGCCTGTGCCCTGCGATCCACCTCAATCGCTCTACACCCCTCAACTCCTCAGCTATGTTCTCTATCACCATATAGTTCCGTAAGGCCTCCAAAAATATCCACAATCGTCACCATCTCCCATACCTACCTATAATACTCGATGTCATCTATCACGGCCTGGGATCTCACCTCTTGTTCTATCTGGACCCATCGTCTGAATCCCAACCTCTGCACTCCTGTCTCTCTTTCCTGGATTGGTCGGCCTATTGGTCACACACACACAATGTGCTCATAGGCCCAACAATGTAATAAGTATGCACAATCTAGTGTCATCCTGTGATTTCACTTGCAGGCCCATAAACCCCTGTATAGCTCTGCCAGATATGCGGGTGCCCATGCGAAAGTCACGCTCCTTTCTATCATTTCCCAAATAATACACATCAATGCTTTTGGAAATCTTCCCCCATCCACCCTCGGTAATGCATAATACCCCACCACTATCATTAATACCACTGCCAACCTTGTTTCCTCAGGGTGTTGCATACATTTGTACCATAAGTGAATGTCAAACCTCGTTGTGTCAAATCTCGTGCGGTGAACCAAATCTTTGTTATCACTCCCATGCTGCCATGCTGGCAAACACACGATACTGCTGGTCTTCCTGTAATTGGGAGCCTCAAAATTCTAAACACATCTTCCAACGTCAAC
This sequence comes from Taxus wallichiana var. yunnanensis, assembly GCA_018340775.1. Lineage (NCBI taxonomy): Eukaryota > Viridiplantae > Streptophyta > Pinopsida > Cupressales > Taxaceae > Taxus > Taxus wallichiana. Next base: position 83,760 of record JADAXU010000086.1, on the reverse strand, counting down.
TTTGTCATCTCCCTTGTTGGCGATAGAAGGTATTCTTTTCAGTTCCACCTCTCGATCAACGCTTGCAACATAGCATGATTGCGTGTGATTCGTGAATAATAGCGGATTCCACTTAACCCCACATGGTTTATCAATACCCATTCAGCTGGTGTTACATCCGCTCGGACTCGTGACAACAAAGCTGGCACACTATCATTCATCCTCAACCACCGCCTCTGCTGCTACGTACATCAAATCAACAAACAAACCATTCATAAATCAAATCCCAAAGTGTTTTTTCTCACATTACGGAATTTCATACGATGGCTTGATATCGGTTATACATAACCGATACCGGTTGCCTAACGATACCGGTTATCTCTAAATGATACCGATCAGCTTGTCACTGTCAAACATATACAGACCTGCTTAAAAACATCCCCTACGATAATTATTTTGCTCGTTTACTCCTCTCTATACCTACAAACATACGCGAAACCCCGCTTACCTACCCCATAACACTCACCCCATCCCAAACCCTTACCTATCACCTTTTCTTTCTCATCTCTATCCACTTACCTTCTCTCATCCTATTCATAAAACATGCAAGAATTAAATTACAACCAAACAGTTTACCTCTTGGGACGCAGCAGCTTGCGGTGGAACCTGTCTTCCCTCTCGTCTCTGCCTGCTGGATGCTTCTCCTTGTCCAGCCATGTTCACCACCCTCTTCAATATAACTTGCCTTTCTACCTTCTTAATCTCAGCCCACAATCACTTTACCTGTCTCTTTCCTCCTTATCACTCAATTCTCCCATGCAATTATTTGTATCAGTCGTCAAACAACGTCGCATCCTCGTATTTAACTTATTGCATGCCTCTAAAAATAAGAACTCAAGTTGTCTCCCAAGCTTTTCTATTTTTAGAAAAGCTTGTTTTAGCATAACCGATATCGGTTACTTAACCGGTATCGGTCATATATCTACTGACATCGGTTAGCTAACCGATATCGGTCACATGTCTCCTTTTGCTTAAACCTAGGCTTTTTCTTCATTTTTGCAAATTTTTGGTAGCGCCCACCTCTTTTTCCTGCATAACGACATCATTATCAATATTTTCATCAGAATCACATCAACACATATATATATCATCACAATTTCATCAAACTCATCATCTATATACATTCAATTTCAAAAACCATCGACAAAACACATAAAACATTTTTATACACACCATGTGGATCAAAATCATCATCTATATATATATATATCATGTTTTCAATATACAACTTCCCCTGCATGGGGGCCTCTGTGAGCTCAAAATAATACAAAGCCGGCACGCAGGCCGCTATCCCTGTCAAAATCTTGACTCGGCTCGCAGGCCGGTCTCTCAAGTCAAAAATATACTCGGCTCGCAGGCCGGTATCAACTATACAACCTGTACTCGGCTCGCAGGCCGGTATATACAACAAGAATGAATAAATAAATCATATGTGGGCACGCAGGCCTCTATATACATGACCGGTTCGCAGACCGGTGTCTATATCCAATATCCAAAACCCATCTCCACTCCAGGGATGTCTCAGCTCTCCCCACCACCCTCAGCCCCTCTCCCTGCTGGTCCCTGCGCTGGCTCTCGCCTCCTCCTGTGTGAGACCCACCGGTGTGTGCTTGCACCTCCCCACAGGATCTCGGCTCAGATGTCTCGGCTCTGTGTGCCGCATATGGCTGATAGTCAGCCCGGTACCATCAAGGACGTCCTGATAATACTGGGCCTCCACTCTCACCTCCATATAGCGGGCCCGTGCCACCATGGCTGCTGGGGCTGGTCCCCCGACTCCTACTAGTAGTGGCCCCTGTCCTGCCGGTACACTCGGTGCACATGGTGCGTACACTGTACTGTGCTTGCCTACTGCTGGCGTGTGCACATGCATGGTGCATGCTGGCTGGCTGCTGTGTGGGCTATCTTGAGCACTGTGCTGTGCGTGCGCGGTGCATGCTGAGCTGTGCTTGGGCTAATTACCTGTAGCACCCCAATTTGTGCCTGTGCAGCAAGCTGCCCCTATAACAACTGCACCTGTCCTACGAGCCGGTCCCTCTGCTTATACTATGACCACCAAATCAAATGGGTTGTGGGGCTTGTGCTCTCCTAGCTGCTCTCTCCCCTGCCCACCAAACCAAAAAGGCCCTGTCACTCCGGCATCATCCACTGTATCGTCAGCCGGCCTCTCTCTGCTACCCAATCTGGGTCAACGGGCTGCGGTGCAGGCAGTGGCGCCTCTACATCATCCCTCTGGTACTATGGGAAGGGAGGTGGCTCATCCTGTCTCAAGCCCAACTATCGTCGTACCCTCTCTAGGGGTATCCACTCATACTCTCCGGGCCTCCGTCCAGCTATCCGAAACTATCTTTGGATCCAGCGCATCTGTGCTCGGGCTCCTCCTCGGGGCTGATGGCCTCTGTAGGGCCTCCATATAATGTCCAGGGCGGTCAAGCCCTCTAGCATATGATGGTAGTAGGCCACATCCCGTCCTGCGAGCACCGCTCGTGGCTGGCCCATGACTCCCAACCACCTCTGAAATCCATATCTATAGACAATCTGTGGGCCACAGCTCTTTGGGGCAGCCCTCTTTGGTCATATATCTGAATGATGTGCTCGTATGCCCAACAATGTAACAAAAATGTAGAGCAAATACCAAATCACCTCATCCGGTGATAACCCCACAACTCTCTGTATAGCTGCACCAGATACACTGGTGCCCAGGCATAACATGTATGCTCCTCTACCATCTCGTGCAACACCCCCATCAAAGCCCATGGGAAGCGGCCTCCCTCTGAGTCTGGGAGAGCGAAGCATGTGATACCTATCATCATCAACATGGCAAGCCGTGTCTCCTGTCGGTGTGCACGATACATGTCGCCATAGGCAATGCTCATGTGCTGTGATAGGTCAATAATGGGGCTGCATCCCCAATACATGTAGGATGTTGTCCATCGCGGTCTCCGCATCCACATGGAACACTACCTCACCTACGATCGGCAGTCTCAGGATGCGATATACATCCTCCAAAGTAATCGTCATCTCTCCAGTAGGGAGATGGAAGACATTGGTTGTTAGATCCCATCTCTCGATGAGGGCAACCATCAGGCTGTGGTCCCTATCCACAGCCCTATACCGCTGGACTCCGCCGAGTCCAACCTCTCGCATGATGCCCCACTGCGCTGCGGACACATGTGGCCGCATCCGCCTCAATAGCGGGGGCATCCGATCCCACATCGTAAGGCTGTTATGCGTGCTGCAAAAAACAACACACTTCATCAGGACTACCCTTTACAATAACAACTACCTTAACTCTCTATACCCACTTAAGATCTACTCTAGTCATCTAATTATACCCCCGCCAATTTAACACCTTCTACTTCATACCCAACACCTAATCTATCCTACCTAAACCAGCCCCCCAACAACCCCATTTCCCCTACCCCTACACCTTTCCTATCAACTCTACTCCCTCCCCCTTCACCCCCAAACAAACAAACAAAACAACACGACAAAATTCTAACAACAAACAAAAACCATAACTCCTATTCATGCTCCCCTTCACCCCCACACAAAAACCCAACGACAATCGGTCCCCCAAAAAATGTGTATGGCGCGTGACGCGGTCGACATATGACCAATGACCGTGTTGGTCTTCACCCAAACAATATATACAAACAATTTATGTGACCAGATGTGCGGTCCCGCATTAGTGGCCGACATCGGTCAGTCCTTTGTCCGATCAGGGGCCGAACCCAAAACGGCCCGCAAAACCACTTTTTCCCTATTTCTCCCCTTTTACCCACAGCAAACCCCTAAAAACCTACCCACCCTGCCGATTTTGGCCTCACTAGCCTACCTACCCACTCCATTTTACATATTACTTCCATTCATTCATTATTTTATTAAATTTAAAATTCTACCCAAAACCCACATTTAAGTTAAACTCATTAAATTCACATAGGTAGGAGTTCAGAGCCTACTGGTATGACTACACGTCGTCGTGGTGGGATAGGTGGTGGTGGTCCAGCTGGTCCAGCACCTCCTGCTCCTCCTGGCTGAGCCATGGCTCCAAATCTCCTCAGCTGGGTCCTCAACCAATCAAACTCTACCTCCTGCTCGCTGGGGTCTACCAATCACTCACTCCTCCACTCAAATAATGCCACCTCAGCCCACAAACTCAACAAAATCACTTCACACCTCAGACAGACAAATTTGGGTGCTCAAATTCACAAAGTGACAATGACAGGCCGTATTTTTCTTTTTATAGGTTTTGACCTATAACCGATACCGGTTATTTTGCACCCTAGAATACCGGTATCGGTCTCTAACCGATATCGGTTACACATAACCGATATCGGTTATGTGTAATAACTCCCACCCTTAGCCACCAATCTCCACTTTTCCCCCATCACCTACCCCTGGCTTTGCTGACTAGCCTTATTTTGACCTCAATTTGGCTCGACCCAAGCCCCACCCACCAATCAGGCCCGACCCAAGGCCGCACCACCACCAATCGGGCCCGACCCAAGGCCGACCCTCCAATCGGGCCGACCCAGGCCGCCCAACCAATCGGCCCGACCCAAGGCCGCACCATTCAATCGGGGCGACCCAAGGCCACTCCAACCAATCGAGGCCCGACCCAGGCGCGACCCACCATTCGGGCCCCCAAGCCGCAGACCATTCGAGGCCCGACCCAGGCCCGCCCACCAATCAGCCGGCCGACCACTGGCGGCCCGACCAATAGCCAGGAGCCACCCACCACTTAGCCCGACCCCGAGGCCACACCCGACCAATCGGGCCCGACCCAGGCCACAACCCCCATGTCGGGCCGACCCAGGCGCGGCCACCATCCGGCCGACCCAGGCGCGACCAACCATTAGGCCCGACCCGAGGCCGCGACCACTAATCGGGCCCGACCCAGCGCCCGCCACCCAATCCGGCCCGACCCGAGGCCACGCGCCCCCGGACCCGACCCTCAGAGCCCTCACTCATCGGCTGATCGGCCCGACCCAAGGCCGCACCATTAAGTACCTCACCCAAAACCCACAAATTACAATTTTATCCACCCATCATGTAGCTTTTTGTTGATCAAGCTCACTGTTCATGTTTTAGCATGATTAGGGTACTTGACTTGATCGATCGACCAACTTTGCCTAGACCAAGAGACCGTGACGTTTATATCGACCAAACCAACCATTTGGTGCTTTATCGAACATGCCTAAACGTTCCTGTACCTTACCCGTTATATCCCCTGGAGCTACTTCCTATGCCTTGGATACTAGGATTATATCACCCTTGTTTGGATAAACTATCGACCTTTGCCTATGAATTGCTTGTTTGCTCTTGAAATCATGTACCACAGTGGTCACTCTTTGCATTTGACGTGTGTGCTTCCTTGAACTTACCCCACCATCTTACCATCATCTCAACACCATTCACCCTTTATCAACCCTATCCCTGATTTCACGTCGCCTCAATCTGTGATAGATTTGAGGGGGATTACCTATACCCTTAATGGGAGTAACCACTTCTTATTATTGTCAGTGCAGCTTTACAAGACAAGCTACACGACAACAAGGGGCTAATGTAGACACCAAATTTGTGTCTCACGACACCCTGTGCCCCGCATCTCATTTCGCAACCTAACCTCACCACCTAAACCTTGCACAATTATTTATTAATTACCTTATAATTAATAAATCCACATTTTCAAACCTGCCACCTCATTTTGCCACCTCATCATGACCTAGCCCTAATCCTAAACTAACCTAATTAAGACCTATAACTTGGTCTACATCCACACCCATGACTAATTACCCCTCACCCACACCAAAACCAACCTAATAATGACTTGACCAAGCCCACAACTAATCTCTCGGGAGAAAAGGAGGGAAAGTTGGCTATTTTACTAAAAATAGCCCACTTTGACTTAACCGACATCGGTTCCTACTCGACCACCGATCGGTTACGTAACCACCATCGGTTCCCTGTAAATGACCTCCCCCAACCAAAAACAAAGGATCGGGAATTCATTTGGAAAAATGCGATCCGAACTTCACTTGGCAGAGCGGAGACAAGTGAAGAAAAGAGAAGAGCATCGAGCCGAAGACTACAACCGAGCCACTGGATTGCTGTCACCCTGTTCAAGCATTGGAAAAGACTGAGGATAGCTTCATCAGCTCATTTTCCAATACCAGATCATCCCAACTGAGCCTTACTGTCACTACCACATTCCTTGGACCTGAATCTTCATCAAGGATGAGTAAGTAGTGTCTTGGTATGTTTCTAAGCACCATTTCTTGAGCCTTTTGATTGATAGTAATTATAAGCTCACTCCTAGATCTACCACCTACCAGCACCCTGCACTTAACCTTCATCCATACATCCTTGTATTGCCCAGAAGATAGTTTTATCACACTCTGAGTCTTCCCCGTCATCTCACTATTCCCCTCAGCCATCCACCAGTCTTAATAACCCCACAATCACCCTGCAACCAACCTCTATCTAGAAGTGCCTAGATTACTGACCCTACCGGTGTCGGTTATCCCTACTGCGGCGTGGTTCTCTAACATGATCGGTTATCCGATGACCGGCATCGGTCACTGTGACTTATACCCAAAACCTTCCTCTCACCTATTTGTCTCCTAACAACCTCAGATCCAGTCTGGTTTATCCCTGTAACTCGACCTAAACGTATCAATGACCATTGACCAAACAAACAACGTGACGTTTTATTATCGGTAGTTTAGTCTCTATTGCTTGGTAACGAGGTACCTAAATCATGATTTTGCAATAGCTTCTTTATTATCATTTGTGTTAATTCATATTAAAAGAGGAACCACCACCTTGAAAGGAAGTCTAATATTTCACAGGGCCCAGGCGGTTCCCTCATTTATTGTCTAACTAAAATCTGGTGGTCTTGTATTCTTACTTGCGGGTAGTCCTTCCCAGGACAAAAAGGAGTTCTTTTGAGATGATAGCTATGATGAGATAGTCATGTTTATTGAGACACACATTGATGTGATATAGGTGTACATTGTATTGATACACACATGTATAAATGAGGAGATAGATGATATTCAAGTGATGCTGTTGTGATGTGTATGAGTTTTACTTTACTTGTGATATGGATGGAAAATAGATGAGCTAGGCATGATAGAGTCAGGTCGGTTTAGGCATGGATCGAGTCAGGTCGGTTTAGGCATGGATCGAGTCAGGTCGGTTTAGGCATGGATCGAGTCAGGTTGGTTTAGGCATGGATTGAGTCAGGTCGGTTTAGGCATGGTTGAGTCGGATGATGATAGGCATGGTTGAGTCAAGTGATAGGCATGGATGTTCATTTCAGATTTTGGTAGCAAATGGAAATGTAAATGCATGAGATAGTGTAAAATGTGAAAAATGTTGGTTATGTATGAAAATTTGAAATGATATAAGTGGTAAAAGTTATGTGGTATATGGTTTAAATGTCGAGGTTTTTGAGATGAACAGGAAATCAGGTAAGGGTGAGGAAAATGGTTAGGGTAAAGAGTGGTCAAGCTAACCTTCCAAGGCCCCATGCCCTGGAAGTGTTACCTACATAGTCCCGGTGAAAAGGGACCTCAAACCGATGTAGTTCTCCCATAAGCTAGGGAAGAAGATGAAAATGAGTTGGTAGGTTTGTGGTCATGTTGTGGGTTTGGGTTGAATAAGTGGGGGTAGATGATAGTAAAAAATGTTGCAGGTGAGAGCGACTATGGTGAAAGGGGAGGATGACCCCAAAAGGTAAGCGTCGAGGACTAAGTCCTGTATAAGAAGATCAAAAGGTAATGAAGAAGAGAAAAGATAAGAGGGGGAAAGAAAGCCACCCAATTGGCAAGGATCAAAACATATGAAACACATCTATAGATAGGCTAATGAACATAAGACCCTAAAGACATTACATGATTGATAATTCTAAGAGTGACGAAGAGTCACATGATCACCAAATGTCATAGGTTCAGTAGGTCCCTTGAGGTATGAAGTGAAAATACAATGGGTAGAGAGGTGTAGGTAATTGGGTCATAAAATGGGAAGTAGAATGCCTTGGGCAATAGAGCCAAGATCACAATAGGAAAGTCCATGACAAAAAGTGTATTATATATATATATATATATATATATATATATGTATATGTATATGTATATGTATATGTATATGTATATGTATATGTATATGTATATGTATATGTATATATATATATGTATATGTATATATATATATATATATATTAGAGCAGATCGATCGATGCGTGAAGCTTCTAAATTTTGATTTTTGAGAAACAATAGTCTTCTTTTTGGAAAAAAACTATGTAGAGAGTTGTGAGCTTTTATAGCTGTCCTTCGAGGTGCGATCTACTTATAACGACAATTGAGGGTGAAAATGTCCTTTTGAGGGATTCATCTGTTATATTGGAATTTTGACTCAAGAGTGGATCCCTTATATTGGAAGATGTCCTTAAGGGATTCATATTTTTTTGGCTTTTAAGTCATGGATGTATTACGAAGCATTTGGATCTTGTTGAGAAGGAAAGGGTGAATGACCATGGAGCTCATCTAAAAGAAGATGAAAATTATCCATGAAAATCATGCCATGCAGTCGTGGTGCACATATGTAAGATAAGGAAAAAGGGTGATGGGTAATCACATGATCCTTATTTAATCATTGGAGATGTGGTATGGAAAAGGTAAATGACGCTCAAGGGATGAGCATGAACTAGATAAAATAGTGATGTAGGACTAGATCTCAATAGTAGAGCGATCGAAGATGTAATGCATTAAGGGCTCGAGTTCAGGTTTACCTCCAGCGAGGACAAAAATAGGCACCTGATCCATAGGTATGAGTTATAATGTATGGTCCAAGCCAATTAGGAGCAAATTTACCCCATTTGCTTTTCTATGCTTTGGTTACGTGTTGATTTTATTTCAAAAACAAGGTCACTTTGAATTGGAAGGTTCATTCATAAACACGTTTTCATAAGCATGTTTGATACATTGTTGATAAACTTGGAGGTGATCTAGAGCATTAAGATGACATTCGTCTAATAACTCCAGTTGTGCTAAGTGGTCCTAAAGAAAGGCATCATCAGTAAGCATGTCATGGAGAGAAATACGAAGTGAGGGGATATGGACTTCGAGAGGTAGAACAACCTCGGTACCGTAGACCAGTGAAAAGGGTGTAGCTGCAGTGGCAGTGCGAATACTAGTACGGTATGCCCATAGAGAAAAAGGAATGTGTGTATACCAATCCTTCCTAGTATCGTCAACCACTTTCATAAGAATTTTGTTGAGGGTTTTGTTAGTGGATTCAGCTTGGCCATTGGTTTGTGGGTAATAAGGTGAGGAGAAACTAAGTTGAATGCCAAAGGCATTGCAGAGTTTTTTGTCGTGTCTTATTTTGAATTGTTTTCCATTATCAATGATGAGTCAATGAGGGACACCAAAGTGATAAATGATGTGATGGTTAATGAACTCACATATTTTCTCAGATTTCATGGAGATAAGTGGTATGGATTTTACCCATTTTTTGTAGTATTTGGTAGTGGTTATGATCCATTGATGGCATTGGGAAGAATGACGATTGATTTCTCTGACAAGATCCAAACCCCATTAAGAGAAGGGAAAAAGGTCATGAGTGACCTGTAAGGCATGACTGGGTGTATGATGAAGGTTGGAATGTTGTTGAAATTTCATGTAGTGTTTGACATAGTCGCAACAATCATGATTAAGGGTCAGCCAGTAATAGCCTAGGTGAAGAATACACTTAGCAACAACAAGGCCACTGAAGTGACCTCCACATATGCCATCGTGAACTTCTTTAATGGTATAGGGGATTTCAGAGATGGTGAGGCATCATAAGAGAATACTGTCAAAGCCTCATTTATAGAGAAGGCCACCCATGATGACATAATGAGAGGCCTTTTTGAGAAAGGCGTGCTATCCATTACGTGTGAGATCAGGAGGCAATATAGAAAGGGAAAGGTAGTCCGCAAGCTACTTATACCAAAGATCTTGTGTGTTCAATGAGGTAGTTTGGACGAGGTTAATACAACAAGATTTATAAGAAGGTCTCGGTATGTGTTTTATGGTAACAAAGATGTCTGAATCGTCAGGCGAAGTGGGTATTTGAGAAGCGAGGCAGGCCATGGTATCCATAAATTTATTGGTGGATCACGGAATGGTTTGAATTTTATAGTAGTCAAGGTAGTCAACATGATGCCGACGTAATGTTTTTATTCTTGAAGTATTTCATTATGACACCTTTGATAAAAACCATTGAATTAGTTTACTACTAGTTGAGAATCACCAAAGATATTAATGGACTTAACGTCTAAGGCATAGGCAGTCATGAGACCCAATACGAGTGCTTTGTATTTGGTGATATTGTTGGTGCATTTAAAGTTAATTTTAAATGATAAGGGCATGGGTTCACCATCAAGAGGAATGAGGATAATGCCTAAACCACCCCCACACTGACATTTGGAACCATCAAAGAATAAGGTCATTTGGTAAGGGTCGTCATCCAAAGAGAGGTTAGCAATGGATTCATCAAGGAAATCAAAGTTTGAGGGTTGGTCCCTGTAATAGGTGCGTCAGCCAGTTGGTCGGTGATAGCCTGGCCCTTAATGGACTTTTGGTGAATGAATTCAAGGTCAAGATCAGCTAAAAGCATAAGCCATCACGTGGTGCACTGATTTTGATAAGGTTTAGTGTACATGATGTGTAAAGGGTCGGTGTTGGTCACAACATAGGTTTTGTAGTTGAGTAGGTAATGGTGGAGTTTGGTGGCAAAAAAATAAGGCTAAGAAATTTTTGTTAGGGTGCATGTATTAGGTTTCATAGTCTAGAAGGGTATGGCTTATATAATAAACCACCTACTCCCTATGTTGTTCATCACGATGAGTGAGCATGGCTCCCAAGGAATGATCGGTAGCTGATATGTATAGGTAAAAGGGTTGATCGTCTTTAGGTGGAATAAGTACAGGTGGTTGGAGAAGGTATTGTTTTAGGGCCTCAAAAGCTTTGTGACAAGTCAACATCAAATTTGAAAGAGACATCCTTCCTAAGTAGATGATGAAATGGTTGACACCGGTCGAGAGTTGGGAAATAAATCAGTGAATGGACTGTAATTTACCTTGCAAGCTATGGAGTTGTTTAAGGTTAGTGGGCGGAGGAATTTCTAGAATGGCCTTGACTTTAGCTGGGTCAACTTCTATACCACGTAAGGAAATGATAAATCCCAGGAGCTTTCCTGAGAGAACCGCGAAGACACACTTTTTAGGCTAAAGGCAGACGCAATATTTAATGAGGTGGTCAAAGATGGTTTTGAGGACAGTGAGGTGCTTGATGCGGCATTTAGATTTAGCCAAGAGATCATCCACGTAATCTTCCAATATGTGATGCATGATATCATGGAAGATGTAAGTCATAACACACTGATATGTAGCACCAATGTTTTTAAGGCCAAAAGGCATGACTCAATAGCAGAAGGTTCCTCAAGGGTAATGAATGTGGTATTGTGTTGATCTTCTAGGGCAAGAAAAATTTGGTTATAACCCAAGAAACCATCCATGAGTGAGATCATCTCGTGAGCCGCGGTAAGATCCACAAGTTGATCAATACCGAGCAAGGGAAAGTCATCTTTTGGGCGGTGAGGTTGAGGTCTCAAAAGTCCATACAAATGTGGAGTCCCTCGGTTGCTTTAGTGCCAGTGGTACAATGTTAGAAATCTAGCGAGGATAATCAATGGGTAAGATGAAGGAAATCGAAAGAAGACACTCAAGTTCTTATTTGATGAGAAGAGAAATGCGAGGGTGCATTTTCCTCAACTTTTGTTTGATAGGTTTGGAATTGGGAATAGTTATGATATTGTGGACCGCTATGGTGGGGTTAATCTTGGGCATGTCTCAGTAAGACCAAGCGAAAGCATGGTTATGATCTCGGTGAAAGGAAGTGATGACTTCTGTTCAAGATGCATCTAAAGATTGTCGATCTTTGGGATGTGCGGGTCATCTTGAGTATGAATGTTGATCTCGATAGTCGATTCATTCAACATGGTTTACATCTCGAGGGTAATGATCAATGAATATATGAGTCCTCTCTGCACCAAGGTAGGTGAGTATGGATTCATCATCCCGACATTGAATGACATTAATGGTTGGTGTGTCATCATCGATCATCTCGGGATACGGGAATGGGAGAGTGGAAGGGGCCTTGCCTTCGCGTTGATAAGTCGAGGTCCCAAGGAAATAGTGTTTATGAAAAAATAAATTTAGGAGGAATAGATTAAGGATCCATCGACTGCATGTCGATGAGGGCGATGATGAAGGTGGAGAAGGGCTAGGTGCAGATGAGTTCAATACGAGCTGTTTGGTAGGAGGTTCGGGAAGCCGATACCACTATGATCATTATGCTTACGGGTGGTACATGGAATAACGGTATGGCAACCTTGCTCGTAGAAGCCAAAACCAAAACCCTTCCATGCACATTAGTGCGGAAGGTGTGGGTGAAACGATGATTGGTAAGTGATTAGAAGTCAGACGAAAATGGGTGGGGTTATGATGGTGGTTTAGGTGTGTAGGTAGTAGTATCAAGTCCCCCATAGGTGATACTAGAGTGAAGATGAGGAGGGCCATAAAGGAGGTGTTCTCCAATACGGTGATCATAGCGAGGGTGTTAGTGAAGACTTCCATACTCATGTGGAGTAAGGAAGGTGTTGACACTATATAGGTGATACTCCCCCAAAGTGAGGCGTTGAAAAACACCTTCCAAGGGATCAGTGGTTGGTGTGTGGGAAGCTGATATGGACGATGTGTCAGAGGTTGATGCGGAGGTGGTGTTAATGGATTAGGAAGCTAATGGGTCAGCCATGGAGGCTATAGCGGTGGTAGGCATGGAGGAGGTATGTGCGGTAAAAGTAGCGGCGATATTGGTAGGTGTGGGTGTAGGTGTAGGTGAAGCAATATTGGTTGCGAGTAAGTAGACGACTTGATAGGTATGGGCACATCATTGGGTTGGTAAAGCATGTTGCATGTTTTGAAAGGTGATGGGTCAAATTTGGAATGGTATAAGTGTGTCCTTTGTGTTCAAACTTTGCACAACAATGTGAAATGGAAGGAACGTAACCCATGACATGGATCCGTGGTCTACCAAGCAACAAGTTATATTGGAATTCCCCCTCCAAAACATAGAACAATTCGCAGGCAGTGCAGGGGCCCACATGAACATGAAGGATGATAATTCCTAGTGTAGAGGTGATAAGCGTCATTGAATGAATGCAACATGACCGGATGTTTGTGCATGCAATTGTCAGGTATGCACATTTGAGCAAATGCATGGGATGAAATGATGTTAATGCTATCACCTCCATCAATCATCACACGACGTACCCGTATGTCATCAATGTGGACAAAGATGAAGAGGGATGGGTCCGGTCCTCGTTTTGGTATGTTGCGATCTCCTTCTCCGAGAAGCTAAGAGAGGCCACTTGGTGAACAAGGTGAGGTGAAGATGAAGGTGGTAATATAGTAAGGAAGCTACATGATGGGGTGTGATAATGGAGGCTACGGGTGTAGGGTCATTAGGTAAAACTTTGATTGATTGAAGAACCTCTATGAGGGCTTGACAATGGGATTGCGAGGTTTGGATGAGGTCATATAAGGAAATTTTGAGTGGAGATTGGTGTAGTTGTTTGAGCATGGTGCGATGTGTGACGCCATTAGAAATGGGGTACGTGGGGCTGCGAATAGTTATCTTAGGTATGGGTGTAGATGGTATGTTGGGTATAGGATTAGTTGGTGGGTCGGTTACCTTTTCTTTACCTTTCGTGCATGTGTAGTAACATGTACCATGTTGATTTGAGGGAATTTTTCAAATGGAGGTGTAGGGTAAGTGGTACAATGACATAAAGGGCAAAAACCTACAAGAGGAAAAAAGCCTTGTGAGGTCACCGGGCGTAGTGACATTTGGGTGGTGGCGTGGCAAGTTCTCTAATGTGAACCATGTTAATTTCAAATTTTGTGTGTGGTTTTGGGAGCCAGTGAGGGTGGAGGTTGTGGTTGTTGAGTGGGTAATGTGGGAATGGGTGTAGGTGAAGCACTGTCCTCATCCAGAAGGTCGTCGTCGTCAAAGTTGGTTTTAGGTGGACACAATTGGATAAGGATGGTTTTTAAGCCTTGCAGCTCTCCACATCATGCCCTCACACATGATGTTATGCACAAATTTTGTATCATAAAACCCCTTTGGCTTAGGTTTGAGGGGGTCGTAAGGTCAGAGTGGTGGTAATGTGATAACAGAAGTCTCAAGGAGGTTGGTTAAAATCTTGGCATAGGACCCTACTAGTGGATCACAATGGGAAGTGAATGTAGGTTTGGGTGTGGATGTGGTTGGTTGTCTGGGAATTATTTTTGGAATTGTAGGAAGGGGTCGAGCTATGGGTTTAGGCTCCAGCATGGTTTGAGGTATCGTTGGGTTCGTTTGGGTAGGGGTATAGTAGATGGAAGGGTAGGAGGGTGAGGTTTTGTTTTGAATACTTTGTTGTGGGGTAGTGGGGTTTTGTTTTTGGGGTGCACCTTCTTGGGTAAAGGTGATGTGGGCGTACGAGGTTGAGAAGGAAAAGCAGATGGAGGAAGAGGGCAAGTTACCCATGGGGATAATGGGGTGCTTATGAAGGTAGATGATGTAGGTCATGCTTGGGGTGTGAGGGATAATGACCGAAGTGTAGTAGGTAGTGAAGGAATGGCTGAAGGTATTAGAGGTATTGGTGGTAAAGAGACTACGGTGTGTGGGTATGGATCTTGTTGTGTGATGGGGTAGGTTAGAGATTTGTGAGGCGGGAATGGGTCAAAATTTTAGACAATAGAAACAAGTCAAATTTTTTTTTTTTTTTTGATAATTACATCCCGGTTCTAAATACATAATTTAGAAATCACAAATCAAATAACCATTCATATAACAGATAACCATATGCAGCTGTAATGACTCGGAGTACCTCTGATCTATTCATTCCATGACTCGGTAATCTACCGATCTATTCATGAGTAATAAGAGTTGGCGTTATTATTTAACACTTCACTCTTGCGGTTCTCTTCCCTATTCTGGGATTCAGAATGCTCTGTCCAAGGAACCTAACTGAATAATTGTTACCATTATTCATCGGCATCTCATCCCTTAGACTAGGTGAATTAGGACAACGCAATCAGCAGCTTGCGATACTTTGGCCAAAGATTTGAAACATATTGTTTATGTCTCGTATTCCTTAACGGCATACTCGTCAATCTGGAATACGCCCTTCACCCCATTCTTATGTTATGTAGAATGTCTTATACCGACTTCTGTCAGTCCCTTTTATCCCAGTTAATCACTCGGGAACGGATTAGTAAGGTAACCACGTTATATGGATGCTCCCGAAGACTAGGGATAAGATGACATCTTGGGTCAATCCTAATTAAACCAAAGGTGTCAAGATACCCGAGTCTCTAGAGCAGCCATATAATGTGACAACATACCTAATCGGTCCAAAAGTGACTTGCGAGATCAAAGTGTAAATCTTAGCGATCAATGCAAAGGGTGTCGCCATAAGTCACTGCATTGTTGTAACTTCGAGAAGATCCTAATCTTCTGAGGTACAACCTATGATTGACTTGTGCCGTCAACCTTTAAATCCACCTCGAAAGATCTACTTAATAATATACGTTAAGCACGTTTAGTTTAAATTACATTAAAGACGTTCCTTAAGGTTAGCCTTTCCCAATCCTGGATTCCTCATCCTAGGATGACCTTTCTCAATAAAACCCATTACTCGGAGGAGTTATCAAGGCCAAGGTCTCATCAAGGAGTTCATAGAATATACATAATTCTAAAACAACGAATTAGATTTATATCAGTTCTCATAACTGAATTTATATCATACTTATTAGCATCAAATATAAATGATTCAGAATCCAATTAAATGTTGTCCTGTCATAATCAGGACTAGGGATTAATAATTTAATTCAGTTTGTTTAGCATTCTGTTTAGGTATATTTTAACCCTATCTTCCAAAAAGACAGTTACCTAAATTTCAATTTAGCTTATGATAGAACATACCAGAACTGCTAAACAATCATAAGAATTCAGTCTTATATTCTTGCAAAGCTTACATTGATAATCACAAAAGTCTCCAAATTATATAATAATAACAATGCTCTTTAGATCATTTGAACCGAAGAAGGTCAAACTATCAAGATAAGAATATAGACACATAAGTAACAATATCAATTTCCATTCCTTTCAGAACTAATCAAATACATTTTATGCATTCAGCATACTTGATACAATACTCAACGGAAGAAGAACATCTTTCCTCTTATAGTACATTTAAAGAAATTCAAACTGAAATTCTACTTAAAATCAAATCTAAACAATCTGATCATCCTATCGATTCGTATGCTTTACCACTTACGCAACCATCTGCAAAAATAGTCAACATGGGTCAGTTCGATGAACTGAGCATGATAAGCACTAACCTTTAAAACAATTGCAAAACATCAATTGTTTTCATTAAACACCCTATTTAAATGAAATCAAATCATTAAAACGTTAGTGATCAAGAAGACAAATGCATCTAACCAACTATCCATCTGAATCCCAAGGACAACAACATCGAATGATTATATATTCAACATAATACAAAATTAACCTATCATGATTCCATCAGCATGATAGAACAATTCCAAAGGTTAGATAAACAATTATTTCAACCTATACTTTATATCAGAAGAGAAATAAACAAATTGTACATGTTTCCCTCTGAATTAGCTCATGACTGTACCGTCTTTTCAAAAGCAAGGCATTCACCTAATACTCATGCAAATAAATCAGTCGAGTCCCTCAATCAGCACTCTGTTTTGTTAAAACTTAAAGTAAAGCAACTACAGTACAGTAACCCTCTTGCCAAACAACGGTGTCTATCTACCAAGCAGACTCAGTATGACCTTGCGCAAGAAGCGACAGACAAGAAGATAAACACTGAAAGGCTTTTAGACACAAGGTCGAATTCAAAAGATCTCCTTTGTTATCGCAGTCGACCAAAGACTCATGATCATTTAAGCAATGACATTTCCCTATGACTATGCGGAGGGATTTTTAAACGAAATCCAAGCAACATGCACATCCACATCCAACTGGAATGTAGTCAGAAAGAAAACATAACATAACATAACTTAGTCACTTCTGAACGCATCCAGAGTTGAAAGTATGGTATTCACGACCTACTTCATAGAAGCCAAAATTCATGAAGTCAAGCTTATTAAAGAAAACCAACAAAGCCAAGAACGTTACATGTTCATACTCAGGCTTATACAGAAAACAGTGACATAGATTACCATTCGAGGATTTAAAACTAAGTCCGGAAACAGTATTCACAGTTTAGCTTTTCAAGAAGCCGATATACAAGATATCTTCCCATACTCATGGAACCCAACGGTGTCGAAAACAATAGAAAACCCAACAGTCTTTATTTGAAGCAGTTACACTGTTTATCTATCAAGAATTCAACTGAGTCCCAACAACAGTATACAGGATAAAAATAGTTAATGATTCTATCTATGCCAACTATGGTAAGCATTCAAAATTAGGTGTAAGCAAATCAAAATACTGATTTCATAAAAAGGAATTCAACTGAACCTCTTCAAAATTCTCAAACAAGCTTACACATAAGGAAACATAAATGTATACCCAGGAAGTCTGTACCAAATTTCATTACAAATAACAGAGGTCGTATGACCTGTTACTTCTACAAGATTCCTACGGAATTCAGATTATCAAAACTCAAGGATGAATCTATATCCTCAACAGTGGACCATAATATACGATTCATTCAGAGGACTCCACAGAGTCGTTTCAATACAATAATCATATATATATATATATATATATATATATCAATACTATCAATGGGTTGAATCCCCATAACCTCCACGCAAGGGAAAAACAACTTCCACAGGGTCGTAATGACTACTGTAACACAGTAGTTACCTCTTCCCAAACAACTATAAAATTTCATAACGAAACCTTACCAGAATCCATAACCACCGCTAAATAACAACCACGACAGAGCTTCCGAAAGAAAAGGTCAATTAACTGAACAATCAAACAAATGTCCTTCAGTATCCTTTCCGACAGTTCCACAACAAGAATTAACGAAAAGTATCCATCAACAAGCATCTCAATAGTCTGTACCCATCGAGAGAACAATCTACGGACTCACACAGAGCAGGCCTATCACATATACTTGCAATAATTTCGCATACAAAAGCCGAGATGCAAAACCCCAAAGAAATATAGCAACAGTTCGAATTTAATAAACACCCATCAAGGGATAAAAGAAAAATCGAACCAGCATGAAGATACAGTACCAAAATCACACAAGACAACCATAGAAAATCATCTATTTCCATAAATCATTTGAACAGAGTTGTTCTAATGAAATCATTTGAAGAAGAGCAAGATATTTAAAAGTTAGGGCCTAACATGCCTGGGTATTTGCTCAAATTTCCGAAGCAGACCACTGAAAGAGCTCGGACTTTCTTTTCCTTTTCCAAGTTAGAGCGACCAACAAAATTTTGCTATCTCCATGACATATATATTTTCCTTGCCAGAGAAAAGAGCTAGATACGCTCATACTCGCCATGCAACACAAAGAAGACTGGTGCGAAGAACCAGTGAACAGGCAGAAGGAAAACCGAAATTCACGATAAGCCAAACAAAACAACAACTTTCCAATTTGCATGCCTTCTCGTGAATTCCGAGCTCGACTACCGAGCTCATTAATTGCATTTACTCCAAATTTCCCGCTCAAACTCCACTGCCACCGACCGCCAAAGTTGGCGATAGACAAATAGAATTTCAAGACCATTTTCAGTTTTGGCGACCTGCCACGTCGGCTCAGTTAGCCGTTTCTAAAACCTCCGCCAATACCTATCCTTCATACTTATCCTTTGCATTAAATAACATAGAAACCGCCGCCCATGGTTCGCATCCCCTCCATAGGTCCCCATAATCCTTGCCCAATAGTTAGGTTAGTAACTTAGGTTAGAATTTAGGATAACACCTAGTCTAACTTCATAGAACATAGATACTAACTTAGGACATTAGTTCTTAGCCTAGGTCTAGGTTAGATTAACACTAATCTAACCCCTAGGTTAGGTTTAGTTTTAGGTTACTAACATTAATAATTCCAGTTAGGTCTACATTCCGTACACTCAGAAAAAGACCTACAACATGCATTCTTGAACAGGTTAGCTCCTGTTCTCGCTTTAGGCTACAAAATTGTATGAAACCGAATTATTACCTGGTCCACGATCGAGACCTTCCAGATATACTTCGATATCGGGAACCAATCCATTTCACATGATCAACCTGAGTTATACTCCGGACTAGCTTATTCAATGCTTCTAGACCTTGCAACCTGTTCAAGGTCTGTAATTTTAATTCATCACGAACAAACTTAAAGCAATACTTGGATCAATTCCACTGATCCAAGGCTAGGTCTTATAGATGGATAACTCTATGATTCATTCCGAGATCAGATTAAACTCAGATACAAAATGAAAGAAATAAAAGAGTCCAATCATATTCCGACTCAGTCAAAGATCTGCAATCTGCAAAGAAGATACAGTACATATCAAGCATGATTTCTCAATCAAGGAACACATCCTTTTTACAAAGAAATCACATATCAACACTTGTATGCTCAGGAGGAAGTAACAACAGTTCAGGGTGTTACATGCTTCCCTCCTAAAAAGATTCATCGTCCCGATGATTACATATTCGATTAACCTTCAGGTCAATCAATTTATTAGTTCACAAATCAATGCGACTATTTTCCAACTTGAATAGTTCCAGAAATCAATGTCACAACACATTTTATTCAACCTGAATAATGTTTGCCTTCATCTGGCTTTCATAAATACTTATAAAAAAAAGTTCATTAAAGAATGTTTTGTTAACAGATTTCATTCTGTTGAAAAAGAGAAGGAAAAGCAGTTTTCATCTCTTCCAGATTTTCCCAAGTTGCACTTTCTTCGTTAAACTGGTCCCACTGGACCTTACATTGCTGTATCTCACGATTTCTTAAATGCAATTGGCGAGTTTCCAGCACTCGTGTGGGTTTAACCACGATTATTCCCCGGTCTTGGACCTACAAGGAATTCCAATTTAAAACATGTGACAGATCTGAAACATATTTATTAAGTAAAGAAATATGAAAAACATCATGCATGCGCAATAAAGCGTGGCAATGCTAAACGATAAGCTACGAGGATTGATTATTCTGACAATTTCGAAAGGTCCCACGAATCAAGGTGACAACTTGGTAGCCTTGCCAAAATTTATTGAACTCTTCCCGGGTTTAACATGAAGAAAACCTTATCACCAAGCTCAAACCTTCTATCAACCCGCTTAAGGTCAAAGCATAGCTCTTCTACATCCGCTGCTTCCTTTAGTCGCTTCACGAATCGACTTAACTTCATTGCTCCATTTCTCGATCCGAAAATAATCAGATTATTACGACTGATCTCGCACCCTTATAGGCTTTAATTATTTGCCGATGATTTACTCCTTTTAGGTAATCAATTTAAAAATAATGCAAGACAATAACGATAATTGCACACGATTGATTACGGAGTTCGCAATTGCTACGTCCTCCGGTTCGTGATCGAACTGCTCCACTAGTCAAAACTTGTAAAAGTTACAATAGTACTTTCACAAGAAAACCTTATGGAATTTTACTTGCCTACCAAGTACACCGCCTTCTTCTGGACGACAAGGTGAAAAATAGCACCCGACTTCCACCTTCCCGGTACACAATCTCCTTGGTGTGATCGGCCTTCCGACGCAAACAATGCGAAGCTAGCACTCCGGCCGACACAATCTAGGATTTACAAGTACTTGGTGTGGCTCAATGGGCCTATTGGGTAGTTTACAATTTACTCCCAATCACAAATATTTCATCTAATATTGCCTAAAATAATAGGCCAATAGACAATACACAATTGCGACACATCCCGCAAAATAAGCTTAACAAATAATAAGCTCGTGTTGTGTCCCCTGTGAGTGTCCACAACAATAGAATGGGTCCCCTATTTATATAAAAAGAGGGCCCCTTAAAATATGCACTTAATATCATCCTTAGGCTATTTTGAACCTAGCCTTACCCGTACATGAAATTTGGGATTAAATTCCCAAATAGGGCCGATTTGCATATAAAATGGGATTAGTTTCCCCATTGGAGCGGCTTACACGTTGAAATGGGATTAATTCCCAAATGAGCGGCATTTGAATTTGTTAAGGGATAAGAATCCCCTTTGGCGCGGCATGTGGAGCGGCATATATTTGAAATGGGTTAAATATCCCATAAGGGCCGCATTTGCTAAGGTTAGGCGGTGGGAGATAAAGCCTTACCTCACGTGGACTCCTCCACGCATGGGCTTAGGCCCCTCCAACACCGCTTCACTCACCTTCTTCCACGTGGCAGGGCTTAATGCCTCCCAACAACCGCTTCACCACCCACGTGGTCAGCAATACATGGTTTAATATTAATGTATTAAACATTAATATATATATATTGTGGCATTTGAGAAGTGGCATTACCAAAATAATATTATTTCGACCCATGCAATGTGGAATAGAAATAATCCTGTAGTCCACTTGTCGCTTCCCGATAGGAAAATCGAGTGAATTCGACGAGTGTTGGCAAGCCACGTGTCACAGTGCGATTGGTCCAAATATTGACCAGTTGACCATAGTTGACTTTCCCGTTGACCGAACTTTGACCGAACATATCTAGAGCTCCCGATGTCCGTTTGTCGCATTCTCACAGTCGTTGGAAAGCTCTCGAGATGATATTCTGCACTGAAACCATTTAGAGATGTTTAGGGAACTTTCAGAAATGATCCCTTGATCAATTTCTCGTGAGAATCTCTGGTCCAATTACCACTCTATCCTCAACACTGTCCCAACTAACAGGAGTTCTGCACTTTCTTCCATAAAGTGCTTCAAATGGTGCCATTTTAAGAGATGAGTGATAAGTATTGTTGTATGCGAACTCAACTAATGGAAGATACTCCTCCCATTTATACTGTTGATCCATGCAATACATACGCAACATGTCCTCCAACACTTGATTTACCCTCTCAGTTTGTCCATCCGTTTCCGGATGATATGCAGAACTGAAGTTTAGTTTTGTTCCAAGAGCTGCGTTAAGCGTTTGCCAAAACCTTGACGTCATTCTAGGATCCCTGTCAGATATAATCAATTCTGGTACACCATGCAATCTGAAAATTTCGTGTACGAATCTTTTGGCCAAAGATCGTGAATCATCCTTTAGATTTCAAACGATGAAATGAGCTACCTTAGTCGGTTTATCTACAACTACCAGGATAACATCATGTTTATTCCACGGACATGGGTAATCCTTGTACAAAATCCATGGTTGTTACTTGCCATTTGATCTGCGGTATGCTATAAGGATATAACAGATCCAGCCCGAGGTGCATGTGTTCTCGCCTTAACCCGCCGACACTCCAAACAATGGGTCACAAAATTTATGACATCCTTTTTCATACCTTTCCAAAAGTATTGCTTTTTTCAGATCGGGAAGCATCTTTGTGATACCTCGGTGTCCAGAGAAAGGTGAATTATGAAATTCCACTAACAACTTCTTCCTCAAGTCGCTCAAAGATAGTACATATACCCTGTTTTCATAACGCAAGATTCCTTCATTATCAAAATGAAAACCTTTATACCTTTCATCCTTTGGTTCTGCAGCAAGCGCTGCCTTCACCTGCAGAAAGTAATTATCAGATTCTGAGGCACTCTTTACCTCCTCCTTGAACTGAGTTCTTAATGTTATAAGAGCAGAAATGTGCCTCCTTCGACTTAGAGCATCAGCTACTCTATTCTCCTTCCCTTTGATATAACTAATATCAAAGTCATATTGTGATAAAAATTCTAACCACCTTCTCTGTCTGGCATTCAGATTAGGCTGAGTAAAAATATATTTCAGCCCTAAGTGATCAGTTTCAACTCAAAAGGTTTCCCAAGTAAATAGTGTCTCCAGACTTGAAGTGTAAGTGCATGAACAATGGCGTGAGAAGCTCCAAATCATGAGGGGCATAGTTCAGCTCATGTAACTTGAGTTTTCTACTTTCATATGCAATGACTTGATCATTTTGTAGCAAAACACCCCCAAGGCCTTCCCTAAGCATCCGTTACAACAATAAAATTCCCATTAGGTCCTGGCATACAACTAATATAGGTGCGAGAGTCAATTGGTCTTTCGACTTCAAAGCCGCTTCGCACTTGTCGCTCCATAAGAATTTCTTATCCTTCTTCTGCAATGAAGTTATTGGTGCAGCTACCTTAGAAAAGTCCTTTACAAATTTTCTATAGTAACCTGCAAGACCCATGAAGCTTCTTACTTCATGCACATTCTTTAGTGCAAGCCACTCAGTTATTGCCACTATTTTTGAAGGATCTACAGCAATTCCTTCTTTACTTATGACATGACCCAAATAGTGAACTTCTGAATCAAAGAAAGAACATTTGGATAACTTACCATACAACCTTCTTTTCTCGAAATTCCCAAAACTATCTTCAAATGCTCATTGTGCTCCTCAACGCTTTTAGAATAAATGAGAATATCGTCCAAGAATACAAGTACAAACTTGTCTAGATATTCTTGAAAATATTATTCATTAAGTTCATAAAGGCTCAGGGTGCATTAGTTAATCCAAAGGGTAGAACCGTGAATTCATAATGTCCGTACCTTGTTCGGAAAGCTATTTTATGAATATCTTCCTCTCTAATCCTTAACTGATGATAACCAGATCGAAGGTCTATCTTAGAATAAACCGCTGCTCCACGCATCTGATCAAACAGATCGTTGATCCTAGGAAGTGGATATCGGTTCTTGATTTGTTGCTTTGTTCAAAATCCGATAATCAATACATAGCCTTAGTGTTCCATCCTTCTTTTCACAAATATTACAGGTGCTCCCCAAGGTGAAACACTTGGTCTGATCAAACCTTTAGACAAAATCTCTTGCAAATGTGCCTTAAGCTCAACTAACTCTGTAGTAGTCATCCGATAAGGTGCTTTGGAAATAGGTTCTGTTCCTGGCTTGATTTCAATGGTGAAGTCAAATTCTCTCTTGGGTGGTAACCCTGGTAATTCCTCAGGAAAAACATCCCTGAAACTTTGTAACAGAGGGAATCGTTTCATGAAATCATCATCTTCTTCCAAAGATTCGGATATCTTTACTGCATAAAGGGTACATCCTTTATTTTTAGCCTTTTTAAGCTGCATAGCTGACAGTTTTCTAACTGAAATTTCCCGTTTCACCCCTTGAATCTCTGCTGATTCCAGCTGATCATCTAAACATTTTATGTTCTTTTCATAGCAGTCTACTTTTGCTTTATGGTCAGCTAACCAATTGACACCGATAACAATGTCATACGATCCTAAAGGTGCAACATAGAGGTCAACTTCCGTGGAAAAGTTAGGTAAGTCAAGGACTGCCCCAAAAAGACACATACTCACTGTATGAACAGAATTATTACCATACCGCATACCCAAGATTTACCCATTTTCCCGCTTTTCTTTTAAGTTTAGAAGCAAGTTTATTAGAAATAAAACATTCGAGTAGCTCTGTATCAAAAGAATAGTAGACAGTATGCCAAATAACTTACTCTAACTTCTATAGGTGTCACTTGCTTTTCAAACTTGCATGCACTCTTTGCGGCATGTATCTTATCTCACGATTACGATCATCCTTCTTCAAAGGGCACCGATTTATGTAGTGATCTTTGCCACAATTGTAGCAGCCTCCTACAGGTCCCTTTTTAGGCTCAGAATTGCCTCCAGCCTTGTAATTGTCACGTTGTCCTCCATAGGGCTTCTGCCCATTATTGTAATTTTTAACAAAATTATCCCTTACATTTCCAGCAGGCTTATTTACTACTGCTTTCTTATTGTTATCTCCTGGAAACTTACTCTTGTTTCCAAACTTTTTCCATGGCCCTTTTCTAGGTGCAAGAGAGGTTGAAGAAGGGTTTGCAGTCTTCTTCCGCACTTCCTCTTTATGAGCAGAAATAGCCTTTAATTTCTGTTCTTGCCTTATGGCCTTTTCAACAACTCCTTCCATAGTGGTTGGACTGTGAACATCGACCTCTCCCCCTATCACGGGATTCAATCCCATGATGAATTTCTGAATTCTGAACTTCTCATCGGTTTGATCTTTGCGGTACATACTTGAGGAGTTTTGTAAACCGCTCCCGAGATTGATTCTGCTAGCTTCCCTTGAGCTAAGTTTTGAAATTCTGTCATTTTCGATCATAGAAAAGTTGTGGCAGCCAACGTTGCCTAAAATAGCCTTTAAATTGATCCCAAGTAATATTGGTCTCATCAATGTTTAGTTCAGCTTTTACGGCTATCCCACCACGAAGATGCTTCATGGGAAAGCCGATAGGCTCCCAAATTGCTTTAGTTTCCTCTCGAGAAGTTCCTTATTGCAAAGTACTTCTCCATTTTGCCGAGCCGAGTTCTCAGCTCCATCTCCTAATGTGGTGCCATCATACTTAGGTGGACTTATCCTTTTATATCATTAGTGAGTTCTCACGCTAATCGCCTTTTGTTTTCCTCGGTTGGATGTGCATTCCCAAAGCATTAACATCAACACCCATGTCGGGGTTGTCCTCGAGAGGTTGCTGATTATTATTATCACTTCTTCATCCTCCTCATTTCCCATCACCTACTATTCCAAGATAAAGCTAAGCGATCTCTTGTGTCCAATAGGGCAGCAAGGATCTCATCAAGTTTCGGTGGTTG
The DNA here is from genome assembly GCA_018340775.1 of Taxus wallichiana var. yunnanensis. Classification (NCBI taxonomy): domain Eukaryota; kingdom Viridiplantae; phylum Streptophyta; class Pinopsida; order Cupressales; family Taxaceae; genus Taxus; species Taxus wallichiana. Next base: position 57,859 of record JADAXU010000086.1, on the reverse strand, counting down.
CACGCTCCTCCTTCAGGTGGAGCATTATTCTAAACGTTCCCCTTGTTCTAACCATTTTCTTTACAAGAAAATTCAGTTTTTATCGATTATGGACACAATAGGTCCAAGAGCTACAACCTTCACTTCGATACCAAGATGTAACATCCTCATTTTAGACAATAGAACAAGTCAAAATTTTTATTTTTATTTTATAATTGCATCTTGGTTCCAAATACATAATTTAGAACTCACAAATCAAATAACCATTCATATAACGAGATAACCATATGCAAATAGTAATGACTCGAGTACCTCCGATCTATTCATTCCATGACTCGGTAATCTACCGATCTATTCATGAGTAATAAGAGTTGGCGTTATTATTTAACACTTCACTCTTACGGTTCTCTTCCCTATTCTCGGGATTCTGAATGCTCATGTCCAAGGAACCTAACTCGAATAATTATTACCATTAGTCATCGGCATCTCATCCCTTAGATTAGGTGAATTAGGACAATGCAATCAGCACTGCGATACTTTGGCCAAAGATTTGAAACATACTGTTTATGTCTCGTATTCCTTAACGACATACTCGTCAATCTGGAATACGCCCTTCACCCCATTCTTATGTTATGTAGAATGTCTTATACCGACTTCTGTCAGTCCCTTTTATCCCAGTTAATCACTCGGGAACGGATTAGTAAGGTAACCACGTTATATGGATGCTCCCGAAGACTAGGGATAAGATGACATACTGGGTCAATCCTAATTAAACCAGTGTGTCAAGATACCCCGAGTCTCCTAGGCAGCCATATAATGTGACCACATACCTAATCGGTCCAAAAGTAACTTGTACGAGATCAAAGTGTAAATCTTAGCGATCAATGCAAAGGGTGTCGTCATAAGTCACCTGCATTGTTGTAACTTCGAGAAGATCCTAATCTTCTCGGAGGTACAACCCTGCAGTTGACTTGTGCCGTCAACCTTTAAATCCGCCTCGAAAAGATCTACTTAATAATATACGTTAAGCACGTTGAGTTTAAATTACATTAAAGACGTTCCCTTAAGGTTAGCCTTTCCCAATCCCTGGATTCCTCATCCTAGGATGACCTTTCTCAATAAAACCCATTACTCAGAGGAGTTATCAAGGCCAAGGTCTCATCAAGGAGTTCATAGAATATACATAATTCTAAAACAACGGAATTGGTCAATATCTCATAAATTTCTCATGAGATAGCCATCTGAACCCCATTAGATTTATATCAGTTCTCATAACTGAATTTATATCATACTTATTAGCATCAAATATAAATGATTCAGAATCCAATTAAATGTTGTCCTGTCATAATCAGGACTAGGGATTAATAATTTAATTCAATTTGTTTAGCGTTCTGTTTAGGTATATTTTAACCCTATCTTCCAAAAAGACAGTTACCTAAATTTCAATTTAGCTTTTGATAGAACATACCAGAACTGCTAAACAATCATAAGAATTCAGTCTTATATTCTTGCAAAGCTTACATTGATAATCACAAAAGTCTCCAAATTATATAATAATAACAATGCTCTTTAGATCATTTGAACCGAAGAAGGTCAAACTATCAAGATAAGAATATAGACACATAAGTAACAATATCAATTTCCATTCCTTTCGAACTAATCAAATACATTTTATGCATTCAGCATACTTGATACAATACTCAACGGAAGAAGAACATCTTTCCTCTTATAGTACATTTAAAGAAATTCAAACTGAAATTCTACTTAAAATCAAATCTAAACAATCTGATCATCCTATCAGATCTGCATGCTTTTACCACTTACGGCAACCATCTGCAAAAATAGTCAACATGGGTCAGTTCGATGAACTGAGCATGATAAGCACTAACCTTTAAAACAATTGCAAAACATCAATTGTTTTCATTAAACACCCTGTTTAAATGAAATCAAATCATTAAAACGTTAGTGATCAAGAAGACAAATGCATCTAACCAACTATCCATCTGAATCCCAAGGACAACAACATCAGACGGATTATATATTCAACATAATACAAAATTAACCTATCATGATTCCATCAGCATGATAGAACAATTCCAAAGGTTAGATAAACAATTATTTCAACCTATACTTTATATCAGAAGAGAAATAAACAAATTGTACATGTTTCCCTCTGAATTAGCTCATGACTGTACCATCTTTTCAAAAGCAAGGCATTCACCTAATACTCATGCAAATAAATCAGTCGAGTCCCTCAATCAGCACTCTGTTTTGTTAAAACTTAAAGTAAAGCAACTACAGTACAGTAACCCTCTTGCCAAACAACGGTGTCTATCTACCAAGCAGACTCAAGATGACCTTGCATGCAGAAGCGCAGACAAGAAGATAAACACTGAAAGGCTTTTAGACACAAGGTTGAATTCAAAAGATCTCCTTTGTTATCGCAGTCGACCAAAGACTCATGATCATTTAAGCAATGACATTTCCCTAAGACTATGCGGAGGGATTTTTAAACGAAATCCAAGCAACATGCACATCCATATCCAACTGGAATGTAGTCAGAAAGAAAACATAACATAACATAACTTAGTCACTTCTGAACGCATCCAGAGTTGAAAGTATGGTATTCACGACCTACTTCATAGAAGCCAAAATTCATGAAGTCAAGCTTATTAAAGAAAACCAACAAAGCCAAGAACGTTACATGTTCATACTCGAAAGCTTATATAGAAAATATGACATAGATTACCATTCGAGGAATTAAAACTAAGTCCATAAACAGTATTCACAGTTTAGCTTATCCAGAAGCCGACATACAAGATATCTTCCCATACTCACAGAACCCAACTTGTCGAAAACAATAAAAACCCAACAGCTTTATTTGAAGCGATTACATCATTTTTATCTATCAAGAATTCAACTGAGTCCCAACAACAGTATACAGGATAAAAATAGTTAATGATTCTATCTATGCCAACTATGGTAAGCATTCAAAAATCAGGTGTAAGCAAATCAAAATACTGATTTCATAAAAAGGAATTCAACTGAACCTCTTCAAAATTCTCAAACAAGCTTACACAGAAGGAAACATAAATGTATACCCAGGAAGTCTGTACCAAATTTCATTACAAATAACAGAGGTCGTATGACCTGTTACTTCTACAAGATTCCTACGGAATTCAGATTATCAAAACTCAAGGATGAATCTATATCCTCAACAGTGGACCATAATATACGATTCATTCAGAGGACTCCACAGAGTCGTTTCAATACAATAATCATATATATATATATATATATCAATACTATCAATGGGTTGAATCCCCATAACCTCCACGCAAGGGAAAACAACTTCCACAGGGTCGTAATGACTACTGTAACACAATAGTTACCTCTTCCCAAACAACTATAAAATTTCATAACGAAACCTTACCAGAATCCATAACCACCGACTAAATAACAACCACGACAGAGCTTCCGAAAGAAAAGGTCAATTAACTGAACAATCAAACAAATGTCCTTCAGTATCCTTTCCGACAGTTCCACAACAAGAATTAACGAAAATTATCCATCAACAAGCATCTCAATAGTCCACCGTACCCATCGAGAGAACAATCTACGGACTCACACAGAGCAGGCCTATCACATATACTTGCAATAATTTTGCATACAAAAGCCGAGATGCAAAACCCCAAAGAAATATAGCAACAGTTCGAATTTAATAAACACCCATCAAGGGATAAAAGAAAAATCGAACCAGCATGAAGATACAGTACCAAAATCACACAAGACAACCATAGAAAATCATCTATTTCCATAAATCATTTGAACAGAGTTGTTCTAATGAAATCATTTGAAGAAGAGAAAGATATTTAAAAGTTAGGGCCTAACATGCCTGGGTATTTGCTCAAATTTCTGAAGCAGACCACTGAAAGAGCTCGGACTTTCTTTTCCTTTTCCAAGTTAGAGCGACCAACAAAATTTTGCTATCTCCATGACATATATATTTTCCTTGCCAGAGAAAAGAGCTAGATACGCTCATACTCGCCATGCAACACAAAGAAGACTGGTGCGAAGAACCAGTGAACAGGCAGAAGGAAAACCGAAATTCGCGATAAGCCAAACAAAACAACAACTTTCCAATTTGCATGCCTTCTCACGAATTCCGAGCTCGACTACCGAGCTCATTAATTGCATTTACTCCAAATTTCCCGCTCAAACTCCACTGCCACCGACCGCCAAAGTTGGCGATAGACAAATAGAATTTCAAGACCATTTTCAGTTTTGGCGACCTGCCACGTCGGCTCAGTTAGCCATTTCTAAAACCTCCGCCAATACCTGTCCTTCATACTTATCCTTTGCATTAAATAACATAGAAACAGCCGCCCATGGTTCGCATCCCTCCATAGGTCCCCATAATCCTTGCCCAATAGTTAGGTTAGTAACTTAGGTTAGAATTTAGGATAACACCTAGTCTAACTTCATAGAACATAGATACTAACTTAGGACATTAGTTCTTAGCCTAGGTCTAGGTTAGATTAACACTAATCTAACCCCTAGGTTAGGTTTAGTTTTAGGTTACTAACATTAATAATTCCAGTTAGGTCTACATTCCGTACACTCAGAAAAAGACCTACAACATGCATTCTTGAACAGGGTTAGCTCCTGTTCTGCCTTTAGGCTACAAAATTGTATGAAACCGAATTATTACCTGGTCCACGATCGAGACCTTCCAGATATACTTCGATATCGGGAACCAATCCATTTCACATGATCAACCTGAGTTATACTCCGGACTAGCTTATTCAATGCTTCTAGACCTTGCAACCTGTTCAAGGTCTGTAATTTTAATTCATCACGAACAAACTTAAAGCAATACTTGGATCAATTCCACTGATCCAAGGCTAGGTCTTATAGATGGATAACTCTATGATTCATTCCGAGATCAGATTAAACTCAGATACAAAATGAAAGAAATAAAAGAGTCCAATCATATTCCGACTCAGTCAAAGATCTGCAATCTGCAAAGAAGATACAGTACATATCAAGCATGATTTCTCAATCAAGGAACACATCCTTTTTACAAAGAAATCACATATCAACACTTGTATGCTCAGGAGGAAGTAAATAACAGATTCAGGTGTTACAGGTAAAGAGACAACAGTGTGGGTATGGATCTTGTTGTGTGATGGGGTAGGTTAGAGATTTGTGAGGCAGGAATGGGTGGTTTTGTTATTGGGTTATGAATGGATGAGGGGTACTTGACCCTATTGGGTGGTTGAGGTTTTAAAGCAGATGGGACAAGTGTGGGTGTGATTGGTGTGGTAGGTGTATGAGGTTGATGAGTTTGTTTCTTTAGTTTGGGTGTTAGAGTAGGTGTGGTTTTAATGTTGGAGGATGTAGCTAAATCTAGTTTAATAGGTGGATGAGTAAGGCTAGTGGTCGGGGTGACCCCTAAAGTGGTAATAGGTTTGGTGGAGACAAAAGTTGTGTGTACAGATTTTGGGTTTAGGCATAGGTCGGGTTATGGGTAAGGGTGTGATGTGAGTGCTAATGGGTATCATAGAAGGGGTTGCGATAGGAGTGGTTATATGTGGTTTGATGGGTGGAAATACACTTAGGTAGATAGTGGACGTGTCATTAAGGGATCTCTGCATCTGTGTTGAGACGGGAGTAAGAGGCACCCCATAACAAAGCTCTATCCACATACTCTAAGTGATTAGTCAAATGTGAGAATGGAACATCGGTGGGTGAAATTGGTGAGGATTTAATGGGAATTCCATAAAATTCATCTTAGAGATGAGGAATTGGCCACTTCATCTTCCGTGGGTGAGAGATCTGAAAGTAGGTCTTTGGATGCCGGTAGCGGATGGAGAATGCTTGCCAAGAGGCAAAGGTATCCCCACCAGTCTATGATGGGGGAGTTCCTCTATGAGTGGAGGAATGGATAGGTGATCCTCTATGGGTGAAGGAGGGAGTGGGTGCTCTTCTATGGGGAGAGAAGATACTGGGAGCTCCTCTATGGGTTGAGGAGGTACGGTAGGTAAAGGTTCTCTAAGTGGAGAAGCTAGGTGTGAGATGGTCTCAATGTTAGCATAAGACTCTTCCATAGGTGATGTAGGAGATGATAGGTTTTCTTCTATTGGTGAAGGAACTGTGACAATTGGTTCTAATGTGGAAGGAGGACTTTGGGCTAGGATATCCTCTATGGAAGGGATGTGAGGTAATTGAGAGGCAACAGTACCTCGGTAAATATTGTGTGAGCCTCATGGGTATGGGTATCATGAGTGGATGTCTCACCGGTTTGATTGGATGAAGGGATATGATTGGGAAATGGTTTTTAAATATTTTTAGATTTTGGTTGGGGTGGTGTTGGGATTATCCACGGTCAACTCGCCTTTCTCAAGTAATTCCTAGACAATATTCTTAAAAGTGATGTAGTTACCGTCACTATGATCCTTCACTCGATGATATTTACAGAAATCTTGTTCCTTATACCATGTGGACATGGGGTGAGCAGGGTTAAAACCAATGTGTGGTTTTATGGGTGGAAGGGTGATGGCTTCAGCTTTGATCAACTTTTCCAAAATAGAAGAGTAAGGTTCCCCAATTGGGGTATATTTTCGCTGCTCTTGTCTGAATCAAAAATCCTGTACGGGTGATAGATTGGATGAGGGTGTGGCTTGATTGGATGGATGAGTTGGGCTAGCCTTGAGTACCACTATGTTAGTGGTATCTTTAGCCTTTGAATAATTGGTTGGTGGTTTAGAAGAAGAAGAGGTTTCAATCGACTTGAATGTTGAATTCTTATTTCGTAATTGGATTTTCTTCTCTTCAACAACCTGAATTTCTAACTTTCGTGCCATAGTGAATTCCTCATCGAATGTTCTAAAAGTTTGGACCTGCAAGGTTAGGGAGATATGTCTGCACAAGCTCGTGTGAAGAGTTCAATGAGTTCAGTTTGTGGTAGTTGAAAGGTAAGTTGATTGATCAGGCTACGCCAGCGAGTGACAAAATCTACGATAGATTCATCCTCGTATTGACGTGTGGAATATAGATTGGTCATGGTAACTTTCTTGGCGATGTTGATAGAAAAATGATCCAAGAAATCTTGGGCTACCTGATTGAATGAAAATATGGAGTGTTTTGGTAACCCACTATACCAATCTAATGCTGGTCCAGTGAGGGACATGGGAAAATTTCTCAAAAGTAAGGCATCATCATGAGCAATCAAATAACATCCATGTTTAAATGAGTGCAAATGTTATTGTGGGTCTTCCTTACTATTGAAGAGGTTGAATTTAGGAATCTCCTAATGCACATGGTATGAACGGATGGGAATGGATGGGTGAATAGGCTCGTTGTAAATTTCATCGTAAGTGAGAGTGTTACGGGAGTCGAAACCGATGCCTCCGTGTTTCCATCTTATCCATCATCAATCTAATCAAAGTCGTTGGTGGGTTGTGATGATTGGATGCCTCCTATAGCATGAGGAGGTTTGTTTTGGGTGTATAATGGGTGTGAAATTCCAATGTATGGGGCTGCCATGTAAGGTGGTGGAGGAGAAGGCAATGAAATAGGGTACGTACGGGAATGAAAAATAGATGAAACAAGCAGTTGTTGGTAGTATGCATATGGGGGAGGAAGGGTTGTTGTAACCCTAGTGGAAATAAGGGGCTATTGATTGTGGAATGGAAAGAACTACGTTCTGAAATGGGGTAGGGGTAACCGATACTGGAGGTGAGAATATAGCTACGGGTATGTATGAGACATTAGGGGTGGATGAGGTCATGTTTGGGGTAGTCTCCAAGGGTACGGTAGATGTAATGGGTGCTACAGGGGTAACAGACGTGGCAGTCATGTGCGAGTCTAGGGCCTAATTGTGAAATGACTGGTGGTAAAGTAAAATGGGCATCACAGAGCTAGATGGGGCTAAGCGAAGTGGGTAGGAGAGTCGAGGGGATAGATATGGGCATGTTGTATATCAAATAACCCAAGGCATATCGAGTGGAAAATGGGAGAGGTAAAATTGCAAGGCAACAGGGTTTTGGTCAAGGATTCATGTGAACTACTCATCTTTGGTGGCAATATTGGTGGGCTGGATGGGATCCATGACTCCGATAGAATAGAGGGTGGTGAAGGACTAGGGGAGTGGTGGTGACTCGGCGTGGAACATGAGGACATTTGCTTGTCTTGGTCGACTACCATGTGAACCAAGATCTTGATCAAGTGATGTTGCTTCTCTGTAAATAATATAGAGGATAGCAAGAACAGGTGAATCTGGTGATAAAAAATGGATGAAGTAACAAATGGTGCATGGAATGTGAAATAGGGTAATCGATGCCGGTTAGAGACAACCAACGTCGGTTAGGGGTAACCGCCGATTCTTGTGGAAAATAGGCGATGAGTAATCGGTGAGGTAGAAGGCAAAATTTGAAAAGTATGCCAAACTGGGGATGTAAAAAAACGTCATTAATGGAAAAAGTGACATGAGAGATTGTGGAAAGTGGAAGAAAGTGAAGTGAAACTGTATTTTTGAATAGGTTAGAAAAAGGACACCAGAACCGGCAGTTGAGCTTAACTCGATGGCGGTCAAATATAACTAGACGGTCATTGTGAAATTGATATAGTGATGAGAAAAAGTGGTTGTGAATTAGAATTTGGTGTGGAATCAAACCCATAAATTTGAGAATGATGTAGATGTGGTCTAGACACACTCGGACTCAGTCTAAATACTTTGACTATGATTGGGAATGTACAAGGAAAGATAAAAATAATGATCGAAAGCTCTCACCTCAAAACACAAATTAAATAGAACACTAAGAAAGAACATTCCTAGAGTGCCTATTCTATTACGTTTGTTCAACTTATGCTATTTAGGGACTAACACATGAATTGTGAAATAGAGTTTTTAATGAGGATGGATTCCTACGAAGAAGGAGATCTAAAGGGTGAGGTTTCAAATTTTTATGATGGGGCGGGCTACGCTCCAAGTATGACTCGATAGAGTAGTGAGCTTGGTGCCCACCGTGTCGTGATCATGTGATCACCTATAGCTTCTTCCGTAAGATGTTGTTAAAGAATGTATGTATTTTGAATTTTTTGTGTGGTTTGGTAAGACTCGAGAAAGAGAAAAGGATAGAAGTGATTTTCTACATTCATTTGTCAACCATCAGCCAAATGACCTCTAAAGATATAGGTTGCCCCCAATTAATGTGAGCTAATGTAAAAATTAGAATGAAATGTAATGATTTTAAAACCAAATCAAAATGTGAAATTGGATGACAATAAGATGAAAAGGAAGAGGGATGCTCTTTCACTAAAATGTAGAAAACATGAAGAAATGATTATTTTTAAATACACCAAAAGAAAAGTTTCTTTTAGAGTGAATAGAAAGAAGGAGTAGATTACCAGGAAGAAAATTAGTGTGTATGATTTTAGAAGGGAAAAAACACACAATTTTTCGTAGGAACGAATGAAATGCAAGGAAACTGGATGGGTCCCACTGTGCGCCAAAATGTTTCACCTTTTTCTTCTTAGATTGTTTCTTTGAATCGTTGATGAAATAGATAGGTAACGAGTGTAGGAGGAATACTTGTTCAAATGTCGGTTAATGGGTTGTTGCGTGTGTATGACTTCGAATCCACACAAATGACCATGAGAGCTTCCTTTTGGCTAGGAGGAACTACCTGTAATGAAAACAAGACCACCAAAAAGCATTAAACAATATGGACAGGTGATCTTCCTAGCATAAGCTAGATCTGGAAGTATGATACTTCCTAGATGGTCATCACCACTATTTTAAACAAATTAATGTTGTAAACAAAGTAAATCCTATTGTTATTTTAAAATGATTTAGGTATCTCACTTAAAATGTAATAATAAAATAGATCTAATCTAATAGGCTAAGCTAGAATAGAATCCATAGGTCAAATGGTTGGTTCTGGGTTCTGCAGGGCTGATAAAGGTCTCGGGTAGGTCACCGGTGAGTGAGGGTGAGGTAAAATGGAGTGGATAAGTCTCTGTTTAAGGCTGTGTAGGAAAACACAGATACCAAAGTGTCGGTCGTGGGGTGACTAACCGTGGTTAGGTATAACCGGTGCCGATTACATCGTGAGATATGGGAATGTCACATAACGGGATTTTTGGTCCTCTTTGTGATTACACAAAGGATTTTGGTTGGTCGAGACGAGGTAATGGGTGATTGGAGTAGGCTTTTGCGAGGTTTTGATGGGTTTATGGAGGTGACAAGTGTTGGAGATGGTCAATAAGGAACAAGATAAACAAGGGATGATAAAATGACGATGAGATGAAATAACTAGGAAAGTATGATGTTATACTTACGTGGATTTCATTTTGAAAGTCTGTATGTGAAGGATGGAGGTGCTAATGATGGGTTTGAAGGCTGCAAGTGATCACTAGTTAAAATAAATCTTGTACATGGGATGCATGCACACTCCTCTTTGCTTAGATAGATATGAATGCAGCTTGGATGACTGTATGCGGAGAGAAGATGTTCAATATCCTTCTTTAGATGTGAGTTATTACTAGAATTGATTCTCTCGAAGATGCGTTATCTTTTGAGATCTCGTTCTTGCTCATCAACCTTTCTCGCAATGTTTTCCCACTTCCAAATTCCAAGTTCCAACATTGAGAATAAGGTTGTTTTGGGTTAAAAGGGGTAACCAACGATGGTCCGCTTAACTCGGAAACAAGCTAGGGGTAACTGACATCGGTCAAGGTGGGATTTTCTAGGTTTACCAAACTTAGGGAGATCCTCTTGATTTCCTCGGATCTTGTGTGGTTATCCCACGAATTATACTGGGAGCTTCTTGTGAGCATGCAGGAATGTGGTTAGAGGGAATGTAGGAATTGATTTTTAGGGTTTGGGTAAGTCTTAGTTAGTTATGGTAACCTGTTAAGAGTAGGTCTTAGGTTGAGTTGGCTAGGTGAGGTGTTTAAGTGAACTGTATGTGTAGGTATTATTTAAATAAATAATAAATATAGTGAAGATAATGAGTTAATTTAATTAAATTAATACTAGTGAGGTGAAGGGGGTCATGGCTAGGTTAATGTGATGAAGGATGTTTATATGTTGAGAGATGCAAGGGGAGTGTCACCTAATTTTAGTGTCTACACATAGTTTTAGTGATTTTTTTCCTAGATTGGGTTTCCTACATTAAATCTATCTCAAGTGTGTGATTTCTTTTTGTTGCCTATGATTCTGATTTATAATTGATTATGAAAGTTAAATTAATCAAATTATGAGGTAAAAATACAAATAGACACTGATTCATCCCCCCTCGTAGTGTCCTAGTTTCTAATAATTGGTATCAGAGCTAGGTTCTCTTGAATCAAACCTTAAATATTGGAGGTGATCCTCGAAGACACAAGCATGGGTGCATTAACAGAGTCAATGTTGAAAAATAGGTATGATATTTCTCAAGCTCTTATAAATGAGTTAAAGGAAAAAATCAAGCTTAAGGAAATTAACCATGGTCAAGAACTAAATGAGATTGCTTCATTTATTAAGAAAGTGTCAAAGGATTTGAAAGAAAAAGAAAATTCTTGCCTTAAATTTTAAGAGGAGCTAAATACCCTAAAGATTGAGTTGGTACAAGTTACTAACCAACTTGATAATTGCAAAGCAAACAAATAAATTCTAGTGAGGCATAGAATGAGACATTCCAAACATATATTCAAGTCAAGAGTGAAGAATGTGAAAAATTAAATGTTGATATTAAGACCCTCGAAAGGAACTAGAACAAGCAAAGGAAACATATCAGTAAAAGGATGCACAAAGAATAAGAAGAACAAGGAACACAAAAAGATCATTAGGCAGCCTAATGCAAGAATACTATTAGGTAAGTTTCATGGATTTTGTTTTTGATGCAACATATTTGGACACAAAGCTAGAAATTATAGGAGAAAGGTAGATGAATATCATCCATGGAGATATTGTAGGTCTGATTATGAGAAGAACATAGTGTGTTTTAATTGTAAATAAAAAGGTCACATAGCCAAGTATTATTTAGAAGATCTAGTAAATCAGTTTTGGGACAAGAATCAGGTTGTATGCCTCAATTGTCATGGGAGAGGTAATTTTCCAAAAATATTCATGAACCACCTAGATTTAGTTATAAGCTGAATGCATTCTAGAGACAAGACAAAAGGATATACAAAGAAAATGAAAACTCTAAGAGTAAGACCAAGTCACCATGGTTGAGAGAGATGTTGGAAAGAAGAAATAAAAATGGGTATGCAAGGTCAAGGAAGAAAAATTAGAAGTTGAGACATCACAAGATGACAAGAAGATAACAAAGATAGGGGTTGAAGAAATACACCAACCTAATATAGTCACAAGAGAAGTAAGTACAAGAAAGATATCGTCAAGTGATTAAAAGGAAAGAAAAATGAAAACAATCCCAATGCAAAGAATAGATAATTTCTTCCTCAAAAAATGTTGAAACAAGTGTAAGAGCTGCAACATGTGTGATTTTAGGCACTCAATTAGAAATTAATTTAGAGGTTACACCAATGAATGCATCAAAGGAGACAAACAAGAAAACAAGGACAAGGAAAGAAACATCTAAGCCATTAGGCTATTTTGATGACTTTCTCTTGTTCTAAGGTGACATGACAAGATGGTATACCTTCTCTAGGCTTCTAGAAGGTATACACTAGCTTGAAAAGATGCACACCTACTCTTTATTTTTCTATCAGTTTTCCAATCAAGTGTTCTTCATAGTGAAACCGAGTGAGTGGGAAAATCTGCTCTAAAGGAATGTTGACATAATTTTTTTTTTTTATAGGTATTTCAAAGTATGCACAGAGAATAAGAAGAACAAAAAGGAACACAAGAAGATGATTATGCAGCCTAATGCAAAAATATTATTAGGTAAGTTTAATGGATTTTGTTTTTCATGCAACATATTTGGACATAAAGCTAGAAATTATAGGAGAAAGGTAGATGAATATCATTCATGGAGAGATTGCAGTCTGATTATGAGAAGAACATAGTGTGTTTCAATTACAAAGAAAAATATCACATAACCAAGTATTATTTAGAAGAGATAATAAATTAGTTTTGGGACAAGAATCAAAGTCAGTATGCCTCACTTGTCATGGGAAAAGGGAATTTTTCCAAAAAAATTCATGAACTACCTAGGTTTATTTATAAGATGAATGCATTCTAGAGACAAGAAAAAATGATATAAAGAGAAAATGAAAACTCTAAGAGTAAGACCAATTCAGCCATGGTTGAGTGAGATGTTGGAAAGAATAAAGAAAAATGGGTATGCAAGGTCAAGGAAGAAAAATTAGAAGTTGAGATAGTACAAGATAACAAGAAGATAACAAGGATATGGGTTGAATAAATACACCAACCTAAGACAATCATAAGAGAAGTAGGTACAAGAAATATATCAACAAGTGATGGAAAATGAAAGAAAAATGAAACAATCCCAATGCAAAGAATATAAAATTTATTACTCAAGCAAAGTGTTGAAATAAGTGTATAAGTTGAAACATGTATGCTTTTAGAACTCAATTAGAAATTGATGTGGATGTCACACCAAAGAATGCATCCATGGAGACAAATAGGAGAACAAGGACAAAGAAATAAACATATGAGTCATCAGGTTGTTTTGATGACTTTCTCTTGTTCTGAGCTGACATGACAAGATGGTATACCTTCTCTAGGATTCTATAAGTTATACACCTGCTAAAAGAATCATGGTATGCTCTTCATTTTTCTATGAGTCTTCCAATCAAGTGTTATTCATAGGGAAATTGAGTGAGTTGGTCAAAGCTACTCCAAAAGGAAGGTTGACATTAGTTGTTTCTATTTAGTGTTTCCATTAAGTTGTTAAGGTATGTTAGTTTCTCCAAGTTAAAAGTATAGTACTCATTGAAGGTCTTGAGTAGTCATAACTAAAGCATATAGAATTTGAATGAGAATGTATAAAAATTAATCAAGGTGTCTTCTACAAGAGATATGAAGTAACAAACACATGTAGAGTATCAATTTATGTGCATACTACTCATAGCAGATCTCAATATTAAAGAAGATAAAGGTGTCTCATATGAATGCATGAAGGGATCAAGTGTGGTTATGAGACTATGTAATACCCCAATGATTTCCTTTGTAATTTGAATGATTCTCAAAACCTGACCCATGTGGTTGTGTTTATGTTACTAATGTAATCGATTTGATCAACTGCGAAAGTGTGATTATGGAATAATAGTCACAAGAAACAATTTTCCAAATTCATTATAAAATATAACACAAAATGGCTCTCCTCTTGAAGTATCTATCCTTAATAAGAAATATGTTGATAAAAATCAGTTAGATCGCTCTTTGGGAAATTCAGAGAAAATGAGATTTTGTCCCAATGTAGGAGCATAAAAGAAGAGGGGTAGTGTTCTTGAATAGAGATTGGAAAATAAATAAGATAAAGGAAGACCTTTGGATGGAAATTCAAGTCTCAAATATCTAAAAACAATGTATAACTAGGTTTGTGAAGATTTAGTAGTCCGAATTAAAGGGAGAAATGCAATATTTTTGTGAGATAAAATGATGTTATATTACAAAGTTATGATCTCAAGATCTACATCAAGACTTAGAAGAAGTGATCTATGCATGAAAATAGAGTGTAAAAGGAGTGAAGTCTATACATACTTTGTGAATCAAGGAAAAATAATGAAGAAGATAAGGGCATGGACAAGAGCATGTGATCAAAGTGGATTAAGAAGATGTGTAATGAGGAAAGTTGGGTCTATGAAGGTGTTAAAAAGAGCTCTAAGTGTTGTAGGGCCTAAAATTAAAAATTTGGGCCTAAATTTCCATGAATGAATGTAATAAAGGTCATCATCAAGAAATAGTAAGGAGCATAGATAAGGGAATATTTCTATGAAAATATGCATTAGGTATGAAATGGAGTAAGTTGATTCATTCTTGTGAATGGAAGGAAAATGAAAATGGTACAAGCATTTTCACAGGGGGAGATAAGTTATCATTTCAAGGCAAAGGTAGATTTTAGGATCCTAGGGGGATCAATATGAACTTGTACGGTACATGGTGAAGTAATATGGATGAATATGGATAGAATAGGCTAGGGGGAGCCATGAGGTTGATTGCTGGAGAGTTCTATGCATTGAGTCAATTCACAAATGGAAAACTAGTGATACTAATCGAAGTGGGAGCTTCTTAAGGTAAGGTCATGTTTTATCATTTATTTCTTTCATATTACTTATGAATGTTAGATGTTTGAACCTTTTTCATAGATTTCAAATGGGTGGAGATTGTTTTTAGAAACTAGGAAGAGTGATGTGAATTTTTGGTGTGGTTTTTGCCATCAAAGGTTTATGAGTTTGTTGTCATCAATGAAAAGGGGGATATTTTGCACCATGTTGCATTGGTGGTTGTTGTCATTGATGTCACATGGAATTGATGGAAAAGTAAGAGTGGAAGAGCATACATGTTAGGTGGTGTTTAATGGTGCTTAGTGGTTCAAGTTGGTTTCAAGGTGCTGATTCAAGTTGGTTTCAAGGTGCTAAAATTGAGAAGTGGTTGGTCTCTAAAGGTAGATTAAATGTTAGATGCATGGTTTCATATGGTCTATAAGTCAGCAATGATGTTGCAAGCATGAGAAATATCCCTCACATGGTGTATCAGAACATCTAGTGGAAGTTATAGTTGAAACCCGACCCATTTAGGCCTGTTTCTGGTGCCTAATGAGGTGTGAGAAGTTCGTACAGGTAATGGAAAGGTCATGTGAGAATGGGATAAGACTAGGAATATGTTCTACAACATGTGTGAGAAAAAAAAGGCTCGGTTTAGATCTTGGATTCAAAATTCAAAAGTGCACATAAATTGGCTTTGAGAACTCACAACACAAGCTTATACAAGTTAGATACGATAGAAGAGTACATGCATATGTATGACACATTATCTCATGGATCATGTAGATGGGTGATTTCTTGGTGATCCATGTAAAATTTCATCAAGTTTTGAAGAGGTATGTGAAATTTATGCTAGTTTTTATAAAACATGATTTTATAAAAGTTGTGATTTTAACAAAAAAAAATATAGTTCCTTGTTAAGATAAATAATAGAAGTAACTTTTGTAGAGGATTCCAAGCTTGAGATATTGCAAAAAAATTAAGGTGAAATGGATAAATTTAAGAGAATTTATGAGCATTCTTTTGACTATGTTTTTCTCTCTCTAAGCATCTTTTGAGTCAGTATTAACAAAAGTGGTATGCCTAACCTCAAATCACATGGATGTGCATTTTGAATCTAGTCATGGTCTATCAGGTGATATTTTCATTCTCCCTGAGTTGTTTATGATCTTTAAGATTATTGAGTTCAATCCAAATCCATCACAAAGAGTACAATTTTGGTAGCCACAATTGGATTGTATGAAGGCACATTGATCCTAAAGCTAGAATTTTGAATTAATGTGACCATTTATCATTCCATAATTTGTCAAATAATTTGAACCCGAAGTATGAAATTTGTAAATTTGTTCATATCTTGACTAGTAAAGAACCTTTGAGTGATCTTGCTTTATTTGGTGAATCATGTACACTTTGTAAGCTATGTGGTTGTTTAAAAATCTCATGGTTTAGAGATCATGTTTCATGATTTTTAGTGAAGAATATCCTTGAGAAAAGGAATGACAATGTTACCAAAAAATTTAGGTGAACCGTGATGTAAATTTTTTTGTATATGGAAAATATGAGTATGTTAGACCTACGCTGCATAGTTTTGCTTGAAGTGACTATGTTGTGGTATTTGAAGCTCCCGGAATGAACTAAGGTGTTTTAAGCTATTTTATTGCTCTCAAATATGTTGGTATCCATTAAAATAGTTTATGAGACTCCTAATGAATCCCTCTATCCTCTCCTTACATTACCTCAAACTTGAAATCATCTTATCTTGGCCTAGAAATCATTTTCATGTTCGGTTTACATTCAGCACACCGCAATTTGTGTTGATTGAGAATGATTGGAAGATGGTTATGCTTGAAAATTTTTGAAGAGATGAAGGATTGTCTCATAAAGGCTAAAAATTTTATTTTTTTTTTTTCATCATCTTTGGAGTGAGAATTCAATGATTTTGTGACCTCGGGTAGCTACAATCATCTATACCCTATTCTAGGGTTTTTAAAAATGAAATCTGCTAAAAATTAAGTTTTAACCAAACAAAATTCACAAAACTGAATAGTTTTATTTGTCTCCATGCCACAAACATGTTGAAAAATAATAGAGCATTTGCATCAAGAATTCAAATAGAAATTAATAACAGCTTATCTCAAGAACTCGTCTTCTTGGTATGTAAATAGGTAAAGTGGAAAGTTGTGGTGAATTTATTCAAAAGGATCATTCCAAATCTCATTCACATGTTCTGTAAGGAATGTTAAAGGTCAAAAATGGAGGTTTGTGTCTAGTTTGAGATCAAATTGCAAAACATAGGTGATTGTAATGAATAATCAACTTAGTTCTCTTGACTTTCAGTCTCAATAGACAATGTGAGTTTTGTTTACCTTGAAGTGAATGCTTTGAAGTGTATATAGACACCATGGACATCGACTAAAGATGTATAGTCATTTTTTTGTATGCACTATTAAATGAGTGGTTATTACACCTCAAAACCTTAGCAATATTAGTTTTAAACAATGAAAAGTTGGTAAGTGAGTCGATGTCTTTGTTTGAACTTCTCAAGCCTAAGAACCTTGGTCTACCATCAAACTAGTTACAAGTTCATGGAGAAGCCTAAGAGGCATTATTCTTAGCTCGAATCAATAATTTGAGAAGACTATGTTTTGGTCAAGCAAATGTGAATAATTCATAATGATATTGAGTTCAAAATGTGAAGTTGAAGAGTTAGGAAAACAAAGATAGTTTAAGATTTAAATTCCTTCAAGTGTGTACAAAAAGATGTTAGATGAAGAGTCAATCATAGTATGAAGTTGAAGAGCCTTTCTATCTCTATTTTTGATTTATAAAAAGACATAAAAGGTTATCTTTTGAAGGAGAAATGTGTTGATGTTGTTTATATTTTGAGAATACAAATTGAAAAGAGATGAACATGAAAAGTGATAGTACATCTTGGTGAAGGATAAGAAATCAAACTCCAGAAAAAATAGAGTTTGAGCAAGTTCAATATAATGAAGGTGAAAAAGATATAAGAATGAGAGAACACTTGAAGAGTGCAACCTATAGAAAAATGTGTGGCATTATGAAAATCACATGAGATTTTTGTATATGACTATGTTCAAAATAAGTAAATACAGTGAATTTTGAGATGTGGAAAATTTTATTTTTGAGGTATTCAGTGTGAAAGTCTAATAAAAGTTGTGATAGATGCATGGAACAATGAAACAACATAATAGATAAACAATGAGAGATTGAACAAAATGTAGGGGTAGTAGTCAAATATGAAATGATGATGATTACACTAGAGTATTTTAATGAGTGCTAGTAAATAAGTATGAAATATATAATATATATGTTATATACCCTTGTAAACATATATAAAATATTTATGAGATAGAGTACTTGAAGTCTACAAATCACTGAGTTAGGAAGATAAAGTGAAGGAAATTCTAACTAATATACAAGTATGATAATCCATTAGATCATTCTATAGTGTTAGAGGCATGAAGAAAACATGGGAGTTAGAAATATGAAATGAATATGAGAATGAAGGTTTGGTGATGTAAAAAGTGTAGAAAACCAAAAAGTGATCTTAAAAGGTGATAAAATTCATGTAGAGAGCACAAGGTGTAAATGCAAAGTAACTTGATGAGTAGGATGAATGCATTGGAATTCAAGAGAGTAGGGTGTAAAATGATGAAGAGAATGCAGATATAGGTGACTAATTAACTTGTAACATCAACAAAATAGTATAGAGATCAGAAGGAATGAACTAAATTTTTCAAAGTAGGGTATATAAAGAATTTGTAGACATTGATGCACTTTGAATATAGAGAAGAATAATTGCATCATACTTGAATAATAGATAATCAGGAGCAAAAAGGAGGAGTGAGAAAATATAGAGGTCATTATCAGTTGTGAAATACAATAAACTAAGTGTGGCCAAATTTTGTAATCAATTCTAAGTTGCAGCTTAGCATATAGGGGTTGTAGCCTCCTTGTAAGTAGATTTTTACTAAAAATCAGTTATAATTAGTTGAATTATAGGGGTTGAAGCCTACGGTGACCGAGTAACAACTTAGTCAAACTTAGGAGTTTCAGCTCCAAATTAAGTTGAATCTCAATCATGAAACTGATGTAATATAAATAAGACAAGTTTGTCCTAAGCATAGTTCATGGTTTCAGTGGGTTATTTCCTAGCTTAGTTTTCCCACATTAAATATTTCCTGTGTGTGATTTATTTTTCTACTTATGATTGCTAATTTAGAATTGATCATGAAATTTGAATGAATCAACTTATGAGGTAAAAATATGAATAGACACTAATTAACCACCCCTCTCAATGTCCTAGTTTCTAACATAATGTGCTAATGCTTTCTAGATTTTTTTGAAAATGGTATAGATAAATGATCAATATTCAATATAGTAGGTTGTAATAGTATTAATTAAGTATGATGCATTGTTTGTGTAATATGTATCACTTTAGGTATCAAATTATATTGAATATGATAATCATATGGTATGCTAGGATAGTTACTACCATGTTGTTAAATACATAATTCAAGGATTGATATGTTGTCAAGGGGATAGTGTGACACATTGAAATTTTTGGGAAGAAAATAGAAGGAACCAAATGATTGTCCCCGTATGTCCAACATGTACATGTAAAACGATAACCCAAGTGTTTTTTTCATTTACCATCAAATCCATAAACTATCTCATTGATGTTTATGGGGTATTATGTAGTATAACCGATAGATGTGAGAAGTTACATTTTACAAAAGATGTATTTAAATCCATTTTCTACCATAATGTTTTAAATTGGTTTTAAATTAACATATGAAAAATATAGACAAGAAAATATTCTTCCCTATTTGTATACACCCCATATAGATAGAGGGGCCCCATGGGCCCAATCCCATCGAGTTTGAGTTAGATCCGAGGTACCCTATATCCCCTATCTATATATGGGTTTACTGGATATAAATAGGGGGATCATCCTAACTAAATATATGTCATCTAGATCTAAACTATGGGGTGGGTGCTGACTCACAGAGTCTATATAACCTAGCCTATAGAATCGGGAGAGGAGATCCAACATAACCATAAGCCATATATTGAGAGGGTCTAGGATCCCTTATCCATATGACATGGAGACCCCATAGATATAGAGTTCAGGGATCTTGGATGGATATATAGGCTCATCCCTAGCCTCAAGGATCATGCATGAAAATATGTTGACTTGAGACAAAGATATACCAAGTCTAAGGCGATGAGATGGACACATCAGCTAGTACCGTGAGAGATATGACTATATATGTGGTGAGAGAGATGAATTATTCTCTATGTAACATACATGAATTCAAGAAAATCATCTCATCTAGTAGTCCATCCCATTTTCCCATGACTACGTGCATCACTTCCTTCACCAAAACCATCCTCATGAATACGATTATATGAATATAAGAGTGTAACAAATAGTATATTTTATTGCATACTATGTGTAGCACAAATGATACTATTGACTATATGAGAATGAGTTGTGTAAGTTAGTAGAGGAGAAACTATGTGATAATCCATGTGAGTTTCATTAGCCTTGTTTCTTTTAACATGATTAGGTAATGGTTTAGTAAATAAACATATGTGTAAATTAGGTTGAGAAATAATTGTGTTGGTGGGTGGCTTGAGATCTTGCATAGAAATGGTTTTGTTATCAAGAATGTCTTGGATTTTATTTTGTAGTCCAAAAAATATATTTTTTGAATGTAAACAACATTGATGATAATTCCAAACATAATGGTAATCAAATATAGATCTTTGATGTTTAGTTTTTCAATAATAATAGGTGACAATAATTATATAGGATTACACTTAGTAACATGTGTAAGGAAGTGCATGGAGGTTGTAGTAAATGGGCATAAAATTGTGTAGAAGTAACTATAGTAGGTGATACATTAATAGGTTATGAGTTATTAATAGTTTCAACCTTCTTAGTCTTAAAAATTTACCCTCAGTATGGGGTATATAATTAATTTTGTTTTTTTATATGATTTTTTTATTTTATTTTTCAACATATTGACTACCATGATATTTTTTTCATGTAATTTATCTATTTGATATAGGTCCTAACAATGTACCCATAAGAAACATGATTTTTATGAAGCTTGGTAAAGAGACTAGGAGTGAATTATTCCATCGATTAGTCTTGTCGATGTATTTAGGTCTATGATAAATCAATGTATTATAGTAGTGTAATACATAATCCAAAGTTATCACATTATTTTTATTGACTTTTTGATGTGTGTGAATGATAAATGTTTCCTACTTGTTGATGGAAAAGTGTGTAAATAAACTATTGTTATCCAAAATCTCCCCTTCACAATTTTAGACAACTCATTAAGTCCCGTGTCAAGAGTTGGCCATATAATTGGTCCGGAATTGGCCATACAATTGGTCCAAAGATGGAAAGAGGAGAGGAGGGTCCATGTTGATCCTTCTTGGGTCATATTTTTTGTTTCTTTGAGCCTTAATGTTTTTGAACATTGAAATAAGAGTTTTGCATTTGCAAGTTTAAAATTTGTTAAGGAAGAAATCTGCGAACACCATATTCAAAGTTAGTGTTCCAAAAATTTTGCATGTGAAATCATGAAAAACAAAGGATTTTATTATTCCACAAATTTTACATGTGAAATCTGAAAAACAAAGGAGTTTAGTATTCCACGAGAAATAGTGAAATAGATGGTTCTTCACGGAGGGAAATGAAACAAGGATTCTGCTTTGGATAATAAGTGATGGAAGAAGAACATTCCATGGAGGAAAGGAAGAGGTTTGTATGAGCCTACCAAGGTTAGGAGTCATGAGACACTAACTCAAAGTGTCCCACGGTTCCCAAAGAATAGTGTATCGTAAAATTTGAAGGTCCATGGAATGAAGGAGGAATGGGTCATGGGTAAAATGATGCATGGAAAAGGAAAAGAAATTTGTGGATTTTAGTAAAAATTAGATTAAGCATGGGAAATTCAAAAGGATAAGGATATAAGACTTGAAATTACGTGGAGGTTCGAGTTAGTTTCCCATGGATGGTCAAAATTTAGTGTTCCATGTAATGCCAAAACTATAGAACATATCGATTCTATGATGTGAGGAATTGTTACACATCAATTCAAAGCCATGTGACATTTAAAATGCTACAAAACATAGAAGCTTCATACATGAAAGAAGGTAAGATTTCAGATAGTTCAATATATTGTAGGGGTTAGAAATGAAATCACTCATCATTATGGGAGTGTAGAAGGTTATAGGAACCATGGATCGGAAGGAGGTATGCAAAGAACATAAAAAACCACATATGTTCTAGAACCAACCAATCAACCATCTCACCCACCACTGAAAAATGACTAAACGATGACCATGCTCTCACCCAAAACATTTAATGGTGTGTGTTAGAAGAAATGAATTCTTATCTGTAGGAGTAATGGCATAAAATATGGTAGGTGGTGGATTTCATTTTACTCACCTACCAATTTGGACCCAATTTCCCTCTTCTCTCTCCATCTCTCTCATGTACCATAAATGTAAGTGCTTGGGCACATTTTAAGGGTTCATTTTTGTGGAATTTACATGCTTTTCCTTTGAGAAATACATTTTATTACCTTTAAACCTTTATAGTTAGTATTTTTGTAGAAATTTCCTAACCTCTACTCTATAAACATGATGAATACTTTCTGAATGTAATACATTTGTGGTTGTTTTCCATTTGAATGCTTTGTATTTGATATGGACGTTTTCCCTCTTTTTTTCATTATTTTTTGTTTATTCATCTCCTTTAGAACCATGTGTTTCCATTAAATCTCTAAATATGTAATTTTTTTGTGTCTTTTCGATTAGATTTGGACCCTGTCTTAGTGTTCACACATCGTCATTATTTAATTTTACAACTTTTTTCCTCTTCCCTCAACCTTGGATCATGTATGTTTTATATTTAGCTTTATATTTAGTTACAATTTGAGTATTTTAAGTTATTTTAAATTGAGCTAAGAGAGAAATAACTAACCTTCTCTAGAAGTTTTCCTCAAGGAACAAAGTCGTACACTTTGAAGACAATCCCATGTTAGTTGAAGTATTTGATCTTCCATGATAAATCCAAGGGTGTTACTTTTGGTCTCTAACATTTCTGCTATGCCCACTGGGACTAAAGATTTTATTTTCATTTCACTAAGATTTTGGTGTGTATCTTGATGAATTCATCCTTTCGGGACTCCATAAAACACATCTGGCAACTCCAAGCATTTCATCTAATGGTCCAAGTAGAAAAGTGTCTCTATCTCATGAGATAGATTCAAAAATATAAAGGATAACACATGGAGATACTTTTAAATACATTCAGCTATCACCAAGGAGAAAAAGAAGAGGAAGATCTACACAAAGATCACCATAAAATCTAGACATAGTCCTTTATACTCCTCCTGGTAGGCCTTTCTTATTGTCTTCTAGAGTTCTAAGACCCATCACATTCATGGATCATTAGAGAAATCAAGCATTTTTCACTTTCAATGGAGGAATTCCTCTAATTTTATCCCA
Organism: Taxus wallichiana var. yunnanensis; assembly: GCA_018340775.1. Classification (NCBI taxonomy): domain Eukaryota; kingdom Viridiplantae; phylum Streptophyta; class Pinopsida; order Cupressales; family Taxaceae; genus Taxus; species Taxus wallichiana. Next base: position 34,138 of record JADAXU010000086.1, on the reverse strand, counting down.
ATATGATGACATTACAGTTGTAGATTTGAAGAGTGTTCCTTTATTCACTGGAGAGAACACTACAACACCCATTGAGCACATTAAGGATATTAAAAACATCTCAATATATCATGTCATACAAGAAAATGTAGCCCTCGATTATTGACAACTTATTTAAAAGGAAAATCTCTATAATGGTACATAATCTTAAGAGTGAATTCCATCTCTACTTGGGATGAGATGGGAAAATACTTATGCAATCAGTTTGAAGATAAGTTAGACCACCCTCTTTGGGAGTAGTAACTAACCACAAAAAAAGAGCACCTCATGAGCTAATGAATGATTTCAACATCAGATTCTAGAGGAAATTTAGTAGAATATTACAAATGGTTAGACCTACACCCCAATATTATTTTCTCTATTACTTAAGATCCTTAAAATGACATTTTTGTGATGATCCCTATGATATTGTTATTAGAGTAGAAAATAGTCTTATTCAAGTTGGGAAACTTGCTCCTAGACCTCCAATGCCCATATTCCCAGTAGGGACATCCATGCTCCATTAAAAATCTGAATTACCCCCCATCCCAACCCCAATAAGCCAAAGTTCAAGTCAATAATCTAACTCTACAATCCCTTAAAGTGAGTTTTAAGAATTCATGAAATAATTGTAAAACTTTAGAAATGAGTTGGTATCCTTGAAGAGGAAAAAAACTTATATTTTTAGATCTTATCAACATCCATACCAACCTAACAAGCCCCCTTACCAGATAAATAAACCATCATTCCAAGAAACTCCTCAAAACTAGATTACCTATGCAAATCCATTTTAGTTCTATAATCGTAATGTGGCTACTTCATCTAAAGAATTGGTTCCAGTTCAGAATAATTTAGTGTAATATTATGAGTGGTGTTTCCTTTTAATCTTCCCTATAACCAATAAAATTTCCCCAATGGCATTCTGAACCAAGCTTTGATGGTGAAAAATGCATCTTTCTCTCAAGATGCATCCATAGAGGAAAATCCACAACAAGAAGTTGTTCAAGAACCGTCGAGTGATACTTCACTTGTGAATTGGAAAATGGTGGATTTATGTGGGATAAATAATATTTAAAAAGGAAATAAACCATCTTCATCAAGTGTAGCCACAAACACTAGGCCTAAGAGAAGGAAAGTGGAGCCAAGAATTCCATCTCTTAATTCACTAAGGATGCTTCCCTAAGATAGACAATTTGTAGACTTGGCTGGATTCCAAGCTTCAACAAGGAGTCCAGAGAATGTATTAAATCAACCAAACTCTACAAATAAGTGGAACATTTTGGAACCACTGATAAAAGAGATTCCACATGATAAGGAAATTTACCCATCTAAGTAGAATTTGTAGCTCAAAGGAAACCCTCCGAATGTACAAGTTCTCTCCACCCAAAGAAAATTTGCAGATAAAAAAACAAGACAAGAAGAAAAATGCCACATGTTGTATAAAGTTACGGGTATTAATTTAAACATTATAGATAAAATGAAAAATAATGATGTGAGCATCTTAATGTGGGAGTATCTAGCTATTTCTAGATAAATATATCTTCTCCAATATTCTATGGATGATCTACCCATACCACATGAATAACCCAGGAGAAGAAGAACAAATTTTCTCACTAACACACTTAAAACAAAGGAAGACCAACTAGGTAATAATATGAAGCCACCATATTTCTATGTATCTCTAATCATAGGCAATCATCTAATGCAAAATTACATGATAGACTTAGGGGTAAGTAGTTCATTGATGCCCGAAAAATGAAGGACCATCTTGTTCTCAAATATGAATCACCCTCTAAAGGAGTGGTGTAATTAGATGGGACCACGGTGGGAACCATTTGATTTTTTAGAGGTTTAAGCCTCATACTACACACATATTCCCCAATTTCTCAATCCTACAATATAATTTCATCATTTATCTTCCCCTTTCTTTGCTTTGTGCCTCTCACGGGATTTCACCGGGTAAGATTGGTTGAACTTATCCAAAGATTGGTCTCCCATGCTCTTTAAATACCAGATATGGAACCAAAGCTTTTATAAGGTATAAAATTATTAACACATATCATATAGATCCTTATGTACCCAACCTCATCAATGAAAATTACACCATTTATGATCAAGAAGATCACCCCCTTATCCAACAAACAAAAATTCAAATCGAAGGCATCCCAAATTTGTTACTTGACGAATGGGGAATTGATTTCCATGAATTGGTCCCTACAAAATATTGAAGAAGATGGCCTATGAATCTATTATATACATAAATATAATTTACATTCTCATAATGTGATACAAGTAAATGAGAAAGATGATGGTATATGGAATACGTTCTTTATGGATCAAGGAACAGATAAGGTATAGGAGGAGTTGTAATGCTTGTATCTCTCTCTAGTATGAGGTATTAATCTACTTTCAAATTTGAGTTTAGTTGTTATAATAACTCAACAGAGTTTGAATCCCTCATCCATGGCCTACAATGGGAAAGAAATAAAAACATCAAACAATTACAGACCTATAGGGATAGTGAGTTGTTGATAAATCAAGTCAAAGGACTAAATGTGGCTAAGAACGATATGATGAGAGTTTACAAACATCAAGTGTGAGATATCTTGGAGGATTTTGAAGCTTTCAACATTCACACCATACTAAGGAAATAAAATGAACCCACATATAGGTTAGTTACAATGGGAGAAAATTTTGACATTGTTGAAAAATTAAAGAATGGGTTACAACCCATATCGAGTAGTGGTAAGGCCGCGGAACATGAAAATAACACAAATTGGAAAGTGTTTGAAATTAAATAGCATATTGACAACTTCATCCAAGAAGAGGATGAGTTTTCATCAAGAAATAAAGATAAATTGGAGAAACAATATGGAGACCAAATTTTCCAACTCAGATCAAACAAACTACCCAAAGGACTAGTGACTTTGGAATCCATATTCAATTATGATGATTAGCTCGAGAAAAGAAAAGGAAAAGATGACAATGATCAAAGGAGAGGATTACAAACTCATCTCGGTTGGTGAAGTCAAACTACTTAAGATTGGAAAGGTATGCACTCCATAAAAAGCATTATTTTGTAGAGATTTGTCAATAATTTTATGATGTCTTTGCATGGAGATATGAAGACCTTAGGGTTTTGATCTTGATTTATCTCAACACACTATTGAACTAGATCCAATAGCCAGTCCTATTAGGGAAAAATAGAGGCCTATCAATCAGTGGATTGAGCCTTTAATGAAAATGGAATTGAATAAGATGATTGAGGAAAACAACATCTTCCCCATCAATAATTCATCATGGGTTACTAACCTAGTTCTAGTACGGAAGAGAAACAGGGAAATCAGACTCTATGTTGATTTTAGGGACTTAAACCAAAAATATTTGAAAGATCATTATCCACTACCTTCCATGGAGTAAATTCTACAAATGGTAGCAAGGTTAGAGAGGTTTTGTATTTTAGATGTGTCATATATGGATATAATTAGATGATGGTGAACAAGGAAGACCAATTCAATAATGCCTTTACAACCAAGTGGGGAACCTATTCTTACAAGAAAATTCCATTTGGTTTTTCAAATGTAGGAGAAAAATTTCAAAGATCCATGGATATGGCATTTAAGGGACTAATAAAAAAAAATTCTTTTCTACCTGGATAATATCACAATGTTTTCAAAGAAAACATGTGATCATATTTCCTATCTTAGGCGGGTATTTGATAGGTGTAGATAGTTTAGGTTTTTCTTAATTTGAAGAAATGTATCTTCCTAGCACATGAAGGTAATATTTTAGGATACATTGTCTCTAAAGAGGGACTAGTAATTAAGCCAAAAAGAGTAAGTGTCATCCTTGCATTGTCATTAGCAAATCATAAGAGGGCATTGTAAAGATTATTAGGATGAATTAAATTTGTGAGGTAGTTTGTCCCAATTTTTCCAATCTTATCAAGACGTTGAATTTTATGCTAAAGAAAAATGTGCCTTTCAAGTGGATTGAAGGAAGGTAAGGACAACTTTGAAGCAATCAAGCAAGCAATTGGACAGTGCCCCAACTCTAATCAACCCCGATTTCTCATAGGATTTCACCTTGCATGCCTTTATAGGCATAAACACAATATTCACCATACTAATATAACTGAAAGAAGTCTTGGAGAAACCAATTGCATTCTTTAGCCAAATACTTGAAGAACGTGAAGTAAGGTAATCATTTGTTGAGAAACATTCCTTAACTATCATAATAATATTGAAGAAATTCAGACATATTCTATCCAAAAAGATCTATCTTATGGTGTCATAATCATATGTGAAATATTTTATTTTGAAAAAGGATCTAAATGAGAGAAGCAACTAGTTAGAAAACTAGAGTGATGAAATATGATGTTGACATAAAAGTGACTAAGCTATTAAAAGAAAATATTTGTGTGAGAAGATATTTTAGAGCTATAGGATCAAGAAGGTTATGTTTTAGTGCTCCAACAAGATCAATAATAACCCATAGATAATCCAATTACTCATTGTTGAACCCATGACATACTGAAATTTATCAAAACATGCTAATGTCGTAAGGATTGACCAAGGAAAAGAGAAGGTGTTTCATACTTCAATCTATCCCATTTGGCCTATTAGAGGCATCCTGTTTATAAAAGATATCAATGACATTATTTTGAGATGCATCAAGGAAGATCATATTTAGAAGGACTTGCATGAATTTCATGATGCTGTGATTGGAGGAAAATTTTCTCCAAGGAATACCAAAATCAAAATAATGAAAGGAAACTATTATTGTTTGATTATTTTTAAGGACTACTATGTATGTGTAAAAATATGTAAACAAATGTCCTTTTTCATAGGAAAAGAGAGGCTAGCATCTCTTCCACTCCACCCCATCTCTGTATATCAACCATTCATTTAATGGGGGCTAGATTTTGTTGGATTAATCAATCCAAATTCAATTTTTGGTAACAAGTGGATCCTATGAGACATAAATTACTTCACCAAGTGGGAAGAAGTGGTTACTTTGAAGAAAGCAAATGAAGCTATCATCCTATATTTTTATGAAAGTATTATGACTAGGTTTGGTGTTCCTTCTACAATAATATATGATAATGCTCTGGAATTTCTGGAAAAATAATTTCCGATTGGGATATATTTGAGTACATCTTCAAAATATTACCCCAAGGTAATGTCTTGGCTGATTCAACAAACAAGAAGCTTTTGAGGATCATCAGAAGAACTTTCGAGGATAATCAAAGAGTTTGGCACAAAAGCTTAAATCAGTCTTATGGGTTGATAAAATAACTCCCAAAAGATCAATTGGTAGCTCACCTTTCAAACTTTTCTATGGTAAGGAAGAAAATTGTCAAATATCTATTGAATTACCAACTCTAGAGCTCATAAATTAGTTGGAGATGTTTTAAGTTGAGGCCATAGAAGTTAGGTATGCATAGCTCATGGAGCTAGAAGAGCTAAGAGATAAAATAATGCGAAAATGGAGAATAATTGTGCTCGATTCAAGAAGTACTTTGACAAGAGAAATAGTGGATAAAATCTTTCAAGAAGGAGATCTTGTCCTCAAATGGGACCAAGACAAAGTCAAGCCAGAAGAAACTCAAAATATGATCTCGTATGGAGAGATGCCTATTTTATTTTAGGATGTAATCCATAAAATAATTTTTAATTGTAAAAATTGGATGGAAGAGAGCTCATGATTCTAGTCAATGTGATCTACCTAAAGCATGTTGCATTTGAAGTAAAGGTTTCAGTTATCCAAATAGCTCTCCTAGAAATTTGGATAACTTGCATACACATCTTGCTCCCCTTCGCATTCTTCTATCTCCTTCCATTTTCCCTTTTGTGCCTTCCTCCTACACCCACTTTCTCTCCTTCCTCCTACGTGTGTGCCACCCCTCTATTTCCATTATGTGAGCTTGATTTTTGCTCCCGCGTGTCACGTCACGATTTCATTCATCTCTTTATTCTTTCCTCTCGTGCATCTTTCTTCCATGCACACCCTTGCACCTTCTCTCTTGCACCCACACTCGTGTGTTCACCTTATTTCTAGTCAACACGGTGCTAATTCAAGAGAAAAATTGGGGGAGGGTTTCCAAACAAGCGTCGAACTATCACTTGTCCTCGGTTAGATATATGAATCTGCCAAGAAAAAGACTTAGCCAAAACATGAAGAAACTGAGCGAGCCATGGAAGAAGCCATGTGTCATCCTGGAACAACTTCAAAAGTGAAATAAAAAGGCTACCCTTAGATATGTGTAAGCTCTCCATGTGCCCGGTTTCAATGGGGGCCCATTTTGGTAGCTGGTTCCTACCATTTTGTATGAACCTAATTCAAATTTCAAATGAGCATATCTTTTGGCTCAGTGCTCGAAATCCAAAAAATCTGACACCGTTGGAAAGATCTTGGCCTTGTCTATGCAATGGAGATCTGAAACTTTAATTTTTGAGAGGTTAGGTGGGGAAAAATTAAGAAACTTCTTCATGCCATTAATACAGGATCTATTTTCCCCAATAACTAGATCAGATTTGATCTGATCTATTGTTCCTCCTCCTTTGAGGCACCATAAAAGTAATGATACGATTACGACAGATTTGTGGTGGATTTGTAGGAGACATTAACAATGGTGGTTGAGCTTCAAATTAGTTTTCCCACTTCTCTCTTCCTTCTTCCCTCTGTGTTGAATTTATAAAGGATAGGGTCGGGGCTCATTGTGAAGGGTTGGACACTTTGGATCCTTACGCATGTTGCGAAGGACTCCATATTTTTTGTATTTTGAGTTGTACACCTCTAGGTTTGGCTCTTGCATGTGGATATCAGCCTCTTTATCATTATAACAGTTCTGTGCATTTCTAGAATTAATAGAAGCATTGTTTTGTGACTATTCTTTTTCCTAATGTGTTTGCATTCCTTCTTCTTGCCTCTTCTATTGCATTGTGTATTGTTGTGTTATTTCAAGTCCCCTGTAGTTCCATACTTAGTTGTGTTCCATGAGAGCAATCTGGTGAATGTGTATTTCACTATGTGCTACTCGTGCCTAGCCTCCTTTCATGCATTCCCTATCATTCTCACTCAGAAAAGATAGTGTTCACCCCTCTTTTCTAGGTGCTATCACCTTTTAGTGTAGTTTACTTCATGTTATCCTTCTTTCCTTGGTCCCTTGGAATTCTTAGCTTAGTTTCCCCTTTCAGCACTAGGAGTAGTAGTAGCAGTAGAAATAGATAGAGGAATTGGCCTTCTTCGGAGATCTGTCCCAAAAGCACAAAGTCCCATAACTTGGGGATGGTTCTATTGTGGTCTCGACACTTGGCCCTTTTGAGATATGATATATGGGTGCATGTTTGAGCAACCAAAAGTTTACGGCATGCCACAATGGGACCATCACCTGGAAGCTCAAATTTCATATCTCTAAGTTTTGGTGTGTGAACTTAGTGTTTCAGCCTTTGGAGGCTCATTTCAAACACATCTTGGCGACTCCCAACATTTTAAGATCTCTATTTCAACAATCCTGAGTGCCTTTCATGAGAAGAGTGCACACAAGAAGAAGTGCAACAATTGAAGATTCTTTTGAATACCTCTAGCTATCCCTAAGAAAAGTTCATTCTAAAAATCCCATGCATGCATCTCTATCTCCAGTGTGCCGCACCCATTCAACTCCTCCTCAAAACATTCAATTTACACACCCTGCAATGGCGAATAAACAACCTCCTCCATTAAGAATATTTGTAAACTTTGATGGAGGGAGTTATTTGATGGAGGGAGTCCCTTACTCCTAGCCGTGCATGATATGCCAAATGGCATGCTCAAAATTATTCCTTACTTTATTGGTGAGAATCAAGTCACCCCTCAGGAGCATATCCAGGATGTAGCAAATGTGTGTTCACTCTATCTAATCACACATAATGATGTAGCAATCAGTTTCTTGCGACCTCTTTCAAAGGTAAAGAACTTCAATGGTACCAAGGCTTGAGACTTGGATCTATCACCACTTGGGATGAATAGGAATAGCTCTATGTAATTATTTTGAAGACAAGTCAGATCACCTATCTTTGGTGGAGCAACTGAAAACAACAAGGAGGGCACCTAATGAGTAGATGACTGATTTCAACATCAGATTTTAGAAGACTTGGGATAGAATCCCTCTTGTGGTAAGACCTATAGCCCAACATGCTTTCCTTTATTATCTGAAGGTGCTCAATAATGATATTTCAGTTATGATACAATCTATGGGAGGTAGAACCTTACCGATTGCTTATAGTATTGTAGTAAGGGCAAAAAATAGTCTTATTCAAGTGGGAAAATTAGCTCCCAGACCACCTATGCCCTTATTCCCAGAAATGTCACAAGCACCCCAGCCTTCTATAGCCTCTATTCCTACTCCTAAGTAGAGCACACAACCGGTTGCCTCAACATCCTATTCTCCATCACAACGTAAAAGGAAAACAAAGAAATGAAGGCCATGATCAGAAATTTTCAAACAAAGTCATATCATTGGAAAAGCAACAGGTGCAAGCTTGTAGAGGCATTTCCAATCAGGTGCATGGCCAAGGGAATCAACCTTGGTGGAATCAATATGGAAATCAAAGATACATGCCCAACCAATAGAATGATAGATGGCAACCTAATACACATATGCCCTTGCAAGTTGTCCCTCTCACACCTTCTCTCCTAGCACCCAATGTGAGCTAGGTGCTTGTTCTAGTTCAGAACAATTTGGCACAAGAGTCAGAATGGTGCTTCCCTTGCAAAATGCCTCATAGTCAATATCATTGTGCTAATGTTACACACACCCAAGCCTTCATGATTCAAAATGCTTCATCTTGTGAGCCCTCAATAAGCACCCATGAAGTAGATAATCCAGAAAGACCAGAAGATCCTCCAAAAACCAATTTGATGTTATTTGGTGCAGAGGACTTCTGTGTAATAAACAAAGTTGTAGAAGATACAAGCAGACCATGTGCCCAAGTTGCGGACAACACAAGATATAAGAAAATTCAAGCTAAAATTCAAGCTTCCACTCCCGAACAATCAAGAATGGATCTTGTTCCCCAAATGCACAAGGTGGGGGGCGGGGGTTTCATTCAGCATTATTGACCAGATGAAGAAAAAAAACCTAAACTTCATAATGTGGGATGTTCGACCATTCCATCTTAGCGGATCATTGCATGAAGCTTTGATGCAACTTCCCAGCACACTAATCAAGTTATGCACGAAGCCATGTGCTTCTTTCAAAATATGCCAATTTGAGGAGAAACAAGTAATTAAATTTTCTAAAACCCAACCCTTCTATATGTCCTTGATTATAGGCAAACACCTAGTGCATAACTTCTTGATTGACTCAGGCACTAGTACTTCTGTTATGCCTAAGAAGATAGCTGATGTCTTAGGTCTGAAATATAGCCCTTTGTATAAATGAGTCCTACAACTTGATGGATCAATTGCAACCACCTTAGGAGTCATCAAGGATCTTAAGTTAATGCTCCATACATGTCTAAGCCTGAAAATTACTCAAGATGTGTCAATTATTAACCTGCCTCCTTTGTTTGCCCTATGTTTATCAAGAGAATTTACTGCTAAGGTGGGTGGTTACTTGTCTTCTAATTGGTCTCATATGTTACTCAAGACAAGGTATGGTACCGGTTTACCATACAAGTTGAGCCTATATTTTCTTATCATGTAGATCCATATGTCCCATCCCCTCTCCAAGCCAATTATCTTATCTGAAGAAGAACAAGTTTTAGTTCTGAAGAAGCGATCTGTCCACCCTCTATTCTAGACCTAGTGCTTGATGAATGGGTGGAAAGGCATCACAAATTTTATCCCTATGCTAAAGAACTAGAAGCCTATGAAATTGGGCTTGGTACTTATTGCATTCTAGAAGAAGACGTTATGCTTCCATGCGCGCTCATGAAAGAAAAAGTTCAAACTGGTCTATGGAAGTTATATTTTGATGGATCCAGAAGAAAAAAATGATGCGGGAGTAGGAGTGGTTCTCATTTCCCCTAAAGATGATAAATTATTCTTCATGCATAGGTTGTAATTTGCATGCTCTAACAATGTGGCAAAATATGAAGCACTAGTGCATGACTTGCTCATTGCTGAGAAGAAGAAAATTAAGGCACTACAAATCTTTGGGGACACAAAATTGATCATCCACTAGGTTACCAACAAGTTCTAGACAAAGAATAAGCTTCTTAAAGCTTATAAACATAGAGTTTGGGACTTACTTGAGAGCTTTGATGCCCTTAATCTGCAAGTAGTCCCGCAGAATGAACAAAGAAGCTGACCAAATGGCCATGCTCGGTTCACAATTTTCTCCTACTAGAGGACTTTGTCAAAGGAAACACTCAACACATTAAGATGGTAATTAGACCATCCATCTCGGATAATAAAACCAGCTGGCAAGTGTTCAACAGTGACACGCAGATCGTCCAGTTTATCTAGAATGAAGCTGAATTTTCATCAAGTATGCAAGTTGACTTGCATGACAGCTATGGTGACCAAGTAATACAACTAAAGAAAATAATTTACCTAAAGTGTTGGTCACCTTAGAGAAAATTTTCAGCCTGATTATGATTTCAAGGGTGAAGAAAGATACATGTGTCTTTGTGTAAGAGGATTTCTCCTCCATTACTATTGTGCGTGGAAAGGAGTTGCTTGCTCAGCAAGACTTGTGTGCATGAAGAAAAATAGGCCTTCATCTCTCTCTGTCAAAAATATAGTGACATTTTCTCATGGGAGTATGAAGACCTCAAAGGTTTTGATCCAAGTGTTGCTCAACACTCCATTAACCTTGATCCTGGTATAAAGCCCATAAGACAAAAGCGGTAACAGCCAATCCAAAGATAGAGCCCCTCATGAGAAAGGAACTATCAAAACTCATTGAGGAAAAATTATCTTTCCTATCAAATACTCTACTTGGGTTGCAAATCTGGTTCCAGTACACAAGAAGAATGGTGAAATTAGACTTTGTGTTGATTTCAGATATTTGAATAAGGCATCTCTAAAGGATCATTATCCTTTGCCTTCAATGGAGTAGATTCTATAGACTGTGGCTAGTGCACAAAGGTTCTCCATGCTAGATGGGTATTCAAGTTTCAACCAGATCCTGGTCAAGGAAGAGGATCAATTCAAAACAACATTTACAACCAAGTGGGGAACATATGCATATCAGAAAATTCCCTTTGGTTTGTCAAATGTGGGTGCAACGTTTCAATGGCACACCATGGATATTGCCTTCAAAGGTTACATCAATGAGTTCATCTTGGTTTACCTTGATGATATAACTATCTTCTCAAAGCAAAGCGTGGATCACATGGTGCACTGGAAAGGTCTTTGAGAGATGCAAATAATTTAGGGTATCTCTTAACCCCAAGAAATGTAATTTTATGGTGGCTCAGGAAATCTCTTGGGCCATGTGGTTTCAAAAGATGGTATCATGATTGATCTAAGTACATTTCAGCCATCCTATCCCTTTCCCTATTGGCACACAAAAATTCCTTATAGTCCTTCCTTAGAAAGATTAACTTTGTTAGGTGTTTTATCCCTAACTTTGCGGGACTAGTTTGGCCCATCACCCTCATGCTCAAAAAGGACATAGCCTTCAGATGGACAACAGAAGGAAGAGAAAGCTTCAACAAGATCAAGAAATAGATTACTTGTGCACCAACACTCATCAATCTAGATTACTCAAAGGATTTCATCCTTTATGCTTATGGTGCTGATGCAAGCATTGTTGTTGTCCTAACACAGGAAAATGAACAAGGGCTGGAATAGCCAGTAGCCTACTTCAACCGAGACACTGAAGGATTATGAATTGAAATACAGTCACATGGAGAAGAAGGTCTTCACCATCATGCATGTGCTTAATAAATTCAAGATCATGCTCGCCACAAATCATATCAAGGTGTTAGTCTCCCACTCATCTATCAGAGACTTCATCATGGGAGCAGAAATCAATGAGAAGAGAGTGCGATGGGTGACAAAAATCATGGAATATGATGTGACTATTAAGGCCACAAAGCTGGTAAGAGGTATTGCACTCTACAAGAAGATTGCTAAGGATGCACAAAGTGAACCTGAGGCTTCATTATTTATGGATGAAGACCTCCCATGTAGAACATGAACAAAATATAGACCCCAATGCACGTGACTGGATGAAGGACATGATCACATTCCTTTCTGAGGGCACGTACCCTCCCAGTTTGAACAAAGAAAAGAGAAGGCATCTGAGGTTGCAATCTATCCCTTATGTTTTGATTGATGGACTTCTCTTCAAAAGAAATCTAGATGGCATGTTGTTAAGATGTATCAACGACATGCAGACTGAACAAGTGTTAGTAGAATTTCATGATGGATTCTCTGGTGGACACTTCTCTGCCAAAACTACAACAATGAAGATCATAATGGTAGGTATCTTTTGGCCTACCTTGTTTTTGAGATGCACATAGGTGGGTCACAAAATGCAAGGAGTGCACTTTCTTTGTAAGAAAGAAAATATTGGTAGTGCTTCCTCCTCGACCAATCCAAGTGGATCAACCCTTTGCATGCAATGGGGTCTCGACTTCATAGGCATGATCAATCCACCTTCAAATGTTGGACATAAATGGGTGTTGACAGCTACAAATTACTTCACCAAATGGACAAAAACTATTGTGCTTAAGGAATCAACCGAGGCAGTCATCCTTGACTTTCTTGAAGGTTTAGTCACAAGGTTTGGTATTCCTCAAACCATTATATCTGATAATGTAAAGGCCTTTCTTGGTGCTAAAATCACTGATTGGGCTCTAAGTCTGGGAATTTACCTAAAAACCTCTTCCAACTATTACCCTCAAGGAAACAATGGGCAGAATCAATAAACAAGAACCTGATCAGAATCATGAAGCACACAATGAACATCAGCTAAAGATAGTGGCATATAAAGGTCCTACGCGTGCTCTGGGTAGATAGAATCACATTAAAAAAGGCAATACAAACTTTGCATTATAAGCTTGTCTATGGCAAGGAGGATGCCCTTCATTTGAAACTAGAACAAATTCATTGGTGCTTGACCAATAGTTGGAATTAGAGGGCAAATCGAGTGAAATCAGATGACAGAGCTGGTTCATCTTGAAGAGCTTAGAAACTCAACCATGATCAAGCTAGAACAACATCAACAAACAATAAAGAAATGGTTTGACAGAAAAGCTAGGCCTCAAGATTTCAAATTTGGGGACCTGGTTCTAAAATGGGATACTTGTGAGAGCTAAACCAGGTGCATTCAAAGTTTGATGCACTTTTGAGTGGCCCATACATCATCAAGTCTTGCAAAGAAGCTAACTCTTTCGAGTTAACTCATGTGGATGGAAGCACACTGCAAATCCCAGTAAACTGGATCTATCTCAAACCCTTCTATTAGGTTTGCTACATCATGTTGTATATATTATAAAGTACTTTCAATTCCTCCAAGTGTTCCCCGTGCACATTTTTTTGTACATAGTTCTTTCCCCTCATGTGCTTCCTACATGCACTCTTTTATTACTTCTAGAATGCAGAGCTTCTCTCAGCAGTTGTGAGATTCAAAATAGAGTGCAGATATGATTTTCAAGTGATTACAGGGGAATTTTCATGTTTGAACAAGTATACTCCATGCCTAATGGATGCTTCTGAGTTACTCGATCTCTTTCATCTAGAAGGAAGATGGCCCCAAAGTCACCAAAACTGTTATCTAAATAGCTCTCCTAGCAATTTGAATAACTTGCATACACATCCTACTCCCCTTTGTATTCTTCTATATCCTTCCATTTTCACTTGTACACCTTCCTCTTGCTTGCTCACTTTCTCTCCTTCCTCATGTGCACGTGCCACCCCTCTATTTCCCTTTCACACACTTTCTTCCCACTCTCGTGCATCACGCGTGCTTTCATTCACCTCTTTCTGCTTTCCTCCCATACCTCTTTCTTCCACGCGTGCCCTTGCACCTTCTCCCTTGCACCCACACTCTACGCATTCACCTTATTTCTAGTCATCACGACACTAATTCAAGAGAAAAATTGGGGGAGGGTTTCCAAACAAGTGCCAGGCTGCCGCGTGTCCCCGATCAGATATATGACCCTACCAAGTAAAAGACTTAGCCAAAACATGAAGAAATTGAGCAAGCCGCGGAAGAAGCCATGTGTCAACCCAACAAAACTTCAAAAGCAAAATACAAAGGCTTCCCTCAGACATGTGCTAGCCCTCCATGTGTCTAGTTTCAAAAGGGGGCTTTTTGGTAGCTAGTTCTCGCCATTTTGTATGAACCTAATTCAAATTTCAAATGAGCATATCTTTTGGATCAGTGCTTGAAATATAACAAATCTGGCACCGTTGGAAAGATCTCGGCCTCATCTATGCCATGGAGATATTATACTTTAATTTTGAGAGGTTAGGTGGGGAAAAAATGAAGAAATGTCTTCGTGCCATTAATATAGGATCTATTTTCCCCCAATAACTAGCTTAGATTTGATCTAATCCTCTGTTCCTCCTCCTTCAAGGTGCCGAACAAGTAATTGATGCAGACATGATAGATTTGGGGTGGATTTATAGGAGGCATTAATGATGGTGGTTGAGCTTCGAATTAGTTTTCCCACTTCTCTCTCTCCTTCTTCCCTTTGGGCTAAATCTATAAAGGACAGGGTCGGGGCTCATTGTAAAGGGTTGGACACTCTGGATCCTTACACATGTTGCTAAGGACTCCATATTTTCTATATTTTGAGTTACAAACCTCTATGTTTGGCTCTTACATGTGGATATCGGCCTCCTTATCATTGTAATAGTTATGTGCATTTCTAGAAGTAATAGAAGCATTGTTTTGTGACTATTCTCTATCCTAACGTGTTTTCATTCCTTCTTCTTTCCTCTTCTCTTGCATTGTGTATTGTTGTGCTATTTCAAGTCCCCTACAATTCCATACTTAGTTGTGTTCCATGAGAGCGATCTGGTGAATGTGTATTTCACTATGTGTTACTCATGCCTAGCCTCCTTTCATGCATTCCCTATCATTCTCACTCAGAATAAATAGTGTTCACCCCTCTTTTCTGGTGTTATCACCTTTTAGTGTAGTTTACTTCATGTTATCCTTCTTTCCTTGGTCCCTTGGCATTCTTAGCTTAATTTCCTCTTTTAGCACTAGGATTAGTAGTAGCAGCAGAAATAGATAGAGGAACCGGCCTTCTCCAAAGATTTGTCCCAAAAGCGCAAGGTCCCACAACTTGGGGATAGTTTCATTGTGGTCTCGGACCTCATCCCTTTCGAGATATGAGACACGGTGTAACCAACAATTTCACCTTGTACATACTAGATTAGTTTTACTTTCCTCCAAACGTTATTTAACACATTATTTTGTTGGTAGTGTAGTTTTCATTTCCCTAAGTACTTTTCACATGTTCTTAGTTGCCTCGATGGTATTTGTATTATCATAGTTTGGAATACGTTTCAATAATATGTGGGTTCATCGATGCTTGACAATGCTAAGTTCATGGAAGATATAAGTTAAGGATAAGAATTTAAAATATATGTACTTAAATCCATACCCAATGGATTGATAAGGTGACTAATCATCTATCTACAATAATAAACCCCCATTCATAACTTTGGACAACTCATCAAGTCCCAAGTTGAAGAGCTAGCCATAAAACTGGTTTATAATGGAAAGAGGAGATGGTGGGGGAATGTTGATCCTTATTGGGTCATATTTTGGTGTTTCTTTGAGCCTTAATGTATTTTAACATTGAAATCATATTTTTGCATTTACAAGTCCAAAATTGGCTAAGGCGGAAAACCACACAACACCAAAATGTAAAGTTAGTGTTCTCGCAGATTTTACATGTATGAAATCCATGAAACAAAGGAGTTTAATATTTTATGGAAATAGAAATATATATGTCACTTCACGGTTGGAAATGAAACATGGGTTCTACTTGGGATAAGCCATGATGGAAGAGGAACAAGCCATAGAAGAAAGGAAGACACATATATGAGGTGACCAATGTTAGGAGTTGTGAGACATTAACTCAATGTCCTATTGTTTCCCCCTAGAATAATGTCCCATAGAATTTGAAGGTATATAGAATAAAGGAGTAATGGGTCATGGGTAAAGCACCATGAAAAAGAGGAAAATAACTTTGCAACTTTTAGTACAAATGTGATTAATTATAGGATATATAGAAGGCTAATGATACAAGAATTGAAAGTTCATGGAGGTTTGCATTAGTGTCTTGTGAATGGTAATAAGTTAAAGTGTTCCACATAATGCCAAAACCACGGAACATATTAATTCCACGATGCGAGGATTTTTACATTAATGCAAATCCACGTGACATTCAAAATGTCATGTGAAACATAGAATCTCAACAGAGATGAAATTAGCTAAGATCACGTATAGTTTTATACATTGTAGGGGTCAGAAATGAATTCACTCATTATTTTAGGAATGTAGAAGGAAATAGGAAACCATGGATCATAAGGATTTCCACAAATCACATAAAACCACGCTTTTTCTAGAACCAAGTGCTCAACAATCTCACCTACCTATGTTAAATGCCCAAATGATGCCCATGTTGTCACCCATGAAATGTGTGTTGGAATGTAGATTTCTATGAGTTTTAATTGATGTAAAAGCTAATTAATGATAGAGGATGATGAATTAGAGTCAAAGAATTCCAATTATGACAATGAAATAGAGTTTGGGTGTTGATATGATGGCATGAGTTGATTTAGTGAGATTGGATTGGTCTAGCAAGCCTAGTTAGGTGACCTAGCTAGCCTAGGTGATGGAGCATGGTGGTTGGAGTTTCTTTGAGGCTTGAGGTATATGGTAGAATAATTGAGATCATGTTTTGGTATTTTTTATGCACTCACATGAGGTTCACAGTACATGTACATGTTGAAGAACAAGTTTCATGTGGTCATCTAGACATGGTCTAGGTGCTTGGAGGCACGATGATGATTTGTAGAACCTTGTGACCTCTTGAATGAATATAGGTGAGTGATTAATGATGTATAATATTTTTAGGACCTTTTGGAGAGGTTTCATGATGAGTTACAGTGTTGATTCAATTGACCCTAGCCTAAACCATGCAAAACCCCAAGGGCTAGTCATGCAAATGAGATGGGATGAGAAGATGGAAAAATATTTGAGAATTTATTATGATTAAATATGATTAATAGGGTTTTATATAAATGTGATAAAAAATTGGAGTCATTTTGAATAATATTTCACAAGTTATGATGTTTTGTGTGAAATAGGGTTCAAAAAGAGTGTTTTCTAGCTTGAATTACACCTTCTGATGCTCACCCTGAATTGTGTGATTTTCATAGGACCTTATGGATTTGAAGGATGTTTATAAATTGAAATAATAAGGTTTTAAAAAAATGAGGTCATTTCATAGTCACATTTTTATGAACGAATGTTAATATGGTAAACAACTTTTACGTGGTTGAAACCCTAGCTCAAAAGTGGTAGGATATATATTGCTCATAAGTGTTTAGAATTTTTTTATAGTTATAGTATGATGCAGGGATATCCTATAGGTTTCCATAAATGTATGGTAGAACATGTGGTGATGAGTGGACCCCACTCAAACAGGGAAAGTTTCTAAAGAAGTTCAGTTTGGGACAAGGTTGTCCAAAGAAGTTGCAAAATAAATTGACATTATTTTTAGCATAGGAGTTTTTCTTGATGTACATGATGGTTTCATATCATTTTGATGATTCTAAATGGAAAAGTGTGCCCTATTTATGGTGACTGGTCATAAGACGCTTTTGGGGCGAGTTTTCAAAGATGACCTTATTTAAAGGTCTTCCAATTAAATTTGGAAGAAAATATAATATGTTATGAAAATAGGATTTAGAAGGATTTTGAATTGTATATGGATTATATCTTGATGAATTGTTTTTCTAGGTAATCCATGTCATTTTTTGAGAAGAAAGTTTGTTTGGTTTTAGTCGATGGTTCGGAAAGTTGAAAAAGTGAGGTAGATGAGGCATGAGATGGATTGTTTGATGCTTCCTATAAGTTAGAGAGTGAAAAGGGATTAATTTAGTTCCATGTGAAGACATTTGGAGGTATTTGAAGTGAGATAAAGGGTGTAAAATAGTTGAGTTTTTAAAACATTTTTCTGGGAAGCTTGATTTGGCAAAGAGGAAAGTAGGTATGGTTTGCACACATGGATGCTTCACGAGCTCTAACATGCATGGATGTGATATAAAGGTCCTAAGGATTCCATCAGTGATTATATGTTATTATTACATTTTTCCCCTTGGGGAAAAATTGAACAACGGGGTGTACAAGACTCTAGGACCGAAGAAGACCTTTAGAAGGGCCTAGGTTTTATAGGCATAATTTCAAGCTTTGGAAGCATTCATGGTGTTCTCGAGAGGTATTGAGATCAATTTAGACTATCATTTTATTTTACAATAAAATTCCCGAGGAAGTCAAAATTAAAGCAAGAATTAGGTTGGGGGAACAAAAGGGCCATGAGCTGAAAATAGCTTGCCGAAAGCAATTTAGCGAGTCAGCTCGCGAGCTAACATGGATGCATTATAGGTTATAGATTTGGGAGCTTGGACGAGGTAAGGATTATGTTAAATAGGTGGGTTTGAATGAGTTAGAGCATGACTTCAAAAGTGGCTCATGGGCTCAAGTGCGATCTTGAAGTTGGTTAAGCGAGTTATGCATTTGTAATGGCATGTTGGCGGGAGCACGTATTGGCTCGGAAAACCAAACATAGAGATATGAGTAAATTAGGATTATTGAGCTTGACATACGTGCTTGAGAGACTAGGTTTAACATTTTAGTAAGGTGTTGATAAGGGTTAGCTCATAAGAACATAGATTAGTGGGAATTTGGGCAAGCTAACCCCACAAGTTAGTGTGTGAGGAAATAGGAACAACGAACTATGGAGTATCGATGTAGAGAGATCGTTAATGAATCGAGACAACAAAGGAGGTAAATTTTGAAACATGAGATCAAATATATTAGTGAATAAGTTCAAAGGTGGTTCCATACATGAGGAAAATGAGAAGGAAAACTCAACCGTGGAATAGGCGAGAATGGCTCAAGCTCATGATAGAAATGATGAGCACGCAAAGTGGAAATTTTGGAGTTCCATCGAGCTAGATGAATAGATCAATCATGTGAGACCTCGCGCCATATCAATGGGAAGCATAAAATGATTTTTGAGACGGAGCTCACCTCAAAGTGTTGGGGTAGATCACAAAGATCAATTAGGCGATAAAGATGAGAAAGGTGAGCTTGATTTTGATTTCTATAAGCATAATGGATAGGGTCAACTTGGTTGATGGGGTGACGAGCTCAAATGTGTTGATGTAAATACAACTCATCTCGGTGTGAAAGGTTGAGCTTGCAAAGTCGGTGATGACACATCCAAGTTACTTAGAGATCTCAAAAGAAGATTATTTGGTTTGTTGAGCCTTGAAAGGATCACGTTAGCGAAGGTGATTAGGCATGAGATCTGAAATAATTAAAGGAAGGGACTCGATACATAACAAGTCGACCAAATTCATAGGGGAGAGTCAATAATAGCTTGCCATGAAGTGACCCATGAGCTCAATAGAGGAACAAGTGGCTCGAGATAGCAAGGAGGAAACAATCTTAGGGAAGGCCGAGATGGAGCCAGTTGGAGTTTCCAGAGGTAGGTGATGAAAGTGGAATGAAATCAAGCTAAGCATACAAGGATGGATCAATGTAGCAGATAATGTTCACCGAACATGAAATCGAGAGCTTGAATGTGAAAGCTCATGAAGCAAGTGGATGTATAGTTTGGAAGTTTGGGAGATGAGTGTTGGATTTCTAGGGAAGAACTTTCAGAATTTGGAGAGTTGAGGAACTAAGTTGAAGGAATGTGAGATCGAACTTCTAAACTTCAAAGTCTGAAATTTGGACTTTAGATTTCAAAGTCGGCCTTTTGAACTTCGTAGTTGGTCATTTTTGGACCTTGGCGTATTAGAATTTTAGGGGTAGGGAGAGGTATATTGATGAGTCGAGAGAGATGTGCCTCACACTCCCAAATTTGATGAGATTTCTTGGTCAACGCATGATCCCGAGTCCAACGTTAAGTTGGAGGAACGACAGTGGAGTCAAAAACTAGACAAAGGAATCCCAAGTCATTATGAGTTGGTAGGAATGTTGAAGCATTTCCGTAAGTTGATCAATAAGTAGCCGAGTTAGATGCCAATGTGGTAAAGGGAATGCCAGAGTGGTTAAAAGTTTCAAGAGAATTTTCTCGACATTTTAAGATAGGTCTGCAAGAAGAGTTGATCTCTTGCCAAGCCAACGAAGGGAGGTGGTGAATATAAATGGCCGTATTAAATGCTCAATGTGTTTTTGTGAGGGTTGCCAATGCAAAATACTTGGCAAGAGTAATGTGGCACGATTCACGTGGATAGGTAAGTCCCGAGCTCACCCATCAAGCCATCTTCAAGACTTGGTGTACAAAGCAAATGCCAATGGGTAACCAAAGAGAGATCACTATGAGACCCACGATGCACACAAATACACTCACCTAGGGAGATAATGGAAACTATTAGGTTGTGGAGCCTGTTTTCATGTGATAAAGTGTTGAAGATTGTACACTAAGAGTACTGTACACTTTCCACAGTTGTCTTGCCAAGGTTGGAGGGCGTAGCCACCGAGAATTTTTTTGCCTTAAAACGTGCCCGATATACTAGGAAATGTGATTTTCTCATATGGGCAAGATTTTGACCCATAGGTTTATGGGATGGTTTTGGCCCATGGTTTTGATACCCATGGTTTTGTAAAACTACTTAAGTAGTTGTCTATTTATATGGTTTTGTGCATATGGTAGGGAACATAAAAACATTACAGATGTGTTTTGAATTTGGGTGTGAATTTTGTAGATTGTGTTGAGCATAGCTCTAAATAGATATGGGTATTGTATTGAGATATCGGTGTCTTGTAATAAAATCTAAGCAAGTGATTCTTGGTGGATGTATCCCAAATTGGGTGAACCACGTTAAATACTATCTCTTTGTGTTGTGTTATTTTATTTTGCAATTTTATTTGAGATTTGTAATATTTTCTACATATTAGTTTCTATTATTGCGATTCTGTGAGGGATTATTATGCATATTTTATCCCTTATTTCCTAATAGAAATTCCCAAAAGAAAGACATGTAGCTTTCCCAAAGGAGCCATGTGGGCTCAAGAAAAGGTAAAATAACAAAGAAAAGGTGGCATAGAATGATAGTTCGTCGTTTAATGTGGAGCGGGAAATTTTGAACCCGCCATGCGATGTAAGCAAGGAGCTCACCAACCATCTCACCAAGTTAGTTGGGAGATGATTAGCGAGTTGAATACTAAATCATTCCAAAAAACCCAATGTAGGTTCAATATAGCAGGGTCCCACCATGGACCAAGGATGACTCCAAAAAATTATTAAAATATTTATTTTTAATTAAATGGAAAAATTTCAAGTTTTTGAAATTATGAAGGCATGATGGAGGAATTTTTTTGGGGGTAATTAATGATGTAATCAAGTATGGAGTGCCATAAGCAAGCATGGCCAAAACATGGTTAACTCATTTGCTACATTTATGCCTAGTTTTTAGGAGTTCTTCCTTCTTTCTCTCACTATCTCAAGCAATGTTATAAAATGTAAAGGGAATGTATTATTTCAGAGTTAGACATTTTTCCAAGTTTCCCCTCTCTTCACAAGCTGAGTTATGAATTTGGAGGCTTTCAATCCTTCCTTCCAAAACTTGTAATGCCAGCTTATGCCTCTCCTTTACGTAATGATGCACTGTGCAAGTTCTTGAAATAATAAAATTATGTTTTGTGGCTAATTATTTGTCCTTGCATCAGTTTGGTTGCTTTCATTTTTCCTTTCTCATGTTTACAGTACACTATGCAACCCATGTTTCCTTTGCAAGTTTTGGGAGTTATTATGCTCATTTTGGAGTGAATTATCATATGTAATCAGATTTGTGATGTATGTTCATCCTTCCCATGTTCATCCTTCTTCATTGGAAAGCCAAAATTTTGTCTAGCAAACCCCTTTCTTGGTGCATCACCATTCCTAGTGTAGGTTTTATTTCTTGCAAATATCTCTCCCTAATCCCCTAGAAATGTTAGTATAGGTCTAGTTAACTATTTTTATTGCATTAGGAGTAGTGTAGTGCTTAGTTTAGGAAGAGGAAGCCGACCTTCCTAGAGGTTCACCTCAAGCCCGAAAGTCCCATAGCTTGAGAGGTGATCCCATGTTACCCAATCACACCAAATGCCCTATTCATCACTTAGTAATTTAGGGGTGCAGTGATTTGGTGATAACACATGTCATAGTTGAGTTGTTCTTGGGTGGTCTTGAGGCCCAAAGGTGAAGATAGGGTGCTGGAAACAACTATTTGGTGAAGGATATGAGCCTTTTTGGATTATGCTATGAATTATTTTATTAGTGAAAGATAATTAATGACCATGATGATGTTGTTATGTCATATTACACATTTTGATGAATTTTGGGGCTTGAATAATGAAGGTTTTTGCATTTGTGGTTTTAGCTCATCCAGTGAGATGGGGTTTAGAGCTAGTTTTGTATATGTTTGGTGGTTTTGGGAATGGATGACCTATATGGGTCAAATATAAATGTTTTAATGAATGTATTGGGATTTTTAAGTGGTATTGGTCAAACCAAATGAGATAGACTTATTTTTTTAAGTTTTTGAGTGAGAAGGGTATAAAGCAAGGGTTTGAGTTCAAATTTGAACTAATTATTTAAGAGGGAAAAAGTGTGACCCATGTGTGTGTTTGTAATAGGTGTGAAGGAATTTTCATTTCTAAATAAGTGTGCAAGAGGTTTATTAATTTTAGAGAGAGTGTTTTGGATTTGAATCCAAGATTGAAGAAAGTAAGATAATTTTTGAATTTGAACAATATAATCAGATGAATTTTTAGTATCCATTAGTTGTTTTAGAAAAAAAGACTTCATATGTCTTCTTGAAAGGTGGTTGAGTAGGTTTTCCATCATCCTATTTTTTGTAATTCACTAAACTGGTGTGCTCTCTCTTGCTCACTAAACTAAGAGTTTTTCCTTTTCAATGTATGATTCAATAAATAATTTTTATTTGAGTAATATAATCAGAATTTTTAGTGGGTTTCTTCCCAGATTTTCCCACTTATATGGATGAATCATGGTTTATCTCTCGATGGTTATTTGAATGTATGTTGTATAATATTGAACATCAATGAATGGATGAATGATTTATGATTTAATAAGAAGATATGAAAAATGATCAAATTTTTGTAAGGATTGATTCACCCTTAGTGCATTGTGATTCCAACAATTGATATCAGAGTAGGTCCTTTTGGAGAAGTTTTATCACTTGAAAAGAGATCCTCAAGCACAAAAATGGAAAGTCACTAAAGTGGATATTCTACCAACAAGACACCATTGTTCGATGGAGAGAATTATAATTTTTGGAGTTTGAGGATGAGGAATCACATCATGTCCTTTGGGTTTGATATTTGGAAAATAGTGGAAGATGGTTATACTGCTCTTTCTACTCCACCAACTAGTAATGAAGACAAGAAGATGTGTGGTGACGATTCAAAGGACACGAATACTATCATGTGTGGTCTAGGTGAATCTGAGCTTGTGAAGGTGATGCATTTCCAATCAACCAAGGATATATGGGAGAAAATTCAAGTTCTGTATGAAGGAGAATCCAAGGTAAGAATTTCTAAGTTGCAAAATTTTAGAAATATTTTGAAGGACTAACAATGAATGATGATGAACCCATTGTTTTATATTTTCTCAGAGTTGCCAAGATTATCAACACCATGAAAGGGTTAGGTGAAGATGTGAAGGAAGAAGTTGTACTTTAGATTGTTTTGAGATCTCTAACATATAAGTTATATTCCAAAGTGTATGTTATTAAATAAGACAAGGATTTGACTACTTTGAAAATGGATGAGTTACATGGGACTTTGAATGCCTATGAGATGAGGGTGTTGATTCCAAACTAGCTAAGAAAGAGATAGATTTCAAATATGAAATGAAGACCAAATGCAAGAAGGCCAAAGGTGATGATGATGCTCCTAAAATTGATGATGAAGAACTCTTTGCAATGGTGGCTAGGAGATTGAATGTTGGATCAAGTAAGTACAAAGGTAAAATTCCATTTAAGTGTTTCAATTGTGGTGAAGTAGGTCACTTTGTTGCTAAGTGTCCTCATAGGCATGAAAAGGAAGGTGATGAAGAACATGAGGATGATCATGACAAGAAGAATCATAATTTTAGTAAAGGTAAGAATAACTTTAAGAGGTTTGACTATAAGAAGAAGGGGAAAATAATATTTTACACAAAGGAATATGATTGTTTGTCTGATGCTAGTAGTGGTGTTTCAGATTCTGAGTCTAATCTGATCATGAAGATGTTGGAAATGAGGTTTTGTTCATGACTAAATATTCCATGAGATATTATAGTGATGGTTCTTCATTATTAGGTGATTTCATATCAGGTTACTCAGAGATTCTGAGGAAGAAGAAGATGATGTTGAAGATGATCTAAAGAGTATCCAAAATTAGTTAAGGCATGATGAAAAGAAGAACAAGAAGCCAAGTTATCAAGTCAAAGAGTATGAAAATAATATTCATGATCTAGAAGAAAAGCATAGGTCTAAAACAAGAAAGCTCAATGAGTCAATTAGGATGCTAGAAGAAAAGGTAAAGTTTCTAGTCACAAGTTTGCAAGACAAAGAGAGCATGTGCACCAAATTTGAAGAGGATGTAGAGTTCATAAGGGCATAATTGTTAGAGTTTGGTAAGAAAACTATGTCCTTTCAAAAATTTGATAAAAGTGCCAAGGATATTGATGATATTCTTGGCAAACAGAGATCAACAGTGATAGAGTACATTTGGGGTTTAGTGATGACCTAAAGGGCATGGATAAGATGTAAGAAGATAATGTTCCAAGAAAGAAGGATGTATAACTAGGTGTCAAGGATGGAAAGAAGGTGATATTCACCAAATAAAATATGAAGACAAAATCAGTAAGGCAACCAAATGATTCAAGGAATGAGAGATTGTTACGAGACAAATTCTGAAGTAAAAAAATGAATTTAACATGGAATTACTTATTCTAAAGTTGTTTTTCAAAGTTTAAATTCTAAAGAAAAATAAAAGAAGGCCCTTTTAAAATAGAGTGGGAGTTATGTATATGGAACCCCTTTTAAAATAAGGAGGAACAAATATTTAAATGAGTTCTCGAACTCCTTTTTAAAAGGAGGGATTAAAATTTATAATTGTGAAACTCTATTAAGGGTATATGTAATTAATTGTAAATATTTTGTTATGAAAGGGTGTGTTGGTTACCAAACCACCCGAGGAGAATTATTTAAACCTGAATGGGGTGAAATTATAGATCATTTTGGAATTTTCTCAATAATGTTTATGTGGTTCCGAGTGAAGGCAAGTGGTGGGCATTGAGAGGGGAACTCTAGAGGGTGTCCTAACTAGGGTACCTAAGGTATAACCCAAGATGGTTCTTGGCCAGGGAAAGAAGGTATTTTAATTAATTAATTCCTCTAAAAAGTGTGGCCATAGCTTGAGGTGTTGGAACTCGGTCATCACCTAGGAATTCATTGAGCAGTACACGGTCTTTCCTAACCCTCTATCCGTATATGTATTCAATTTTATAACTCTTGTTTTATTTAATGATTTTATATTTCCACATATATGAAAGAAATTTTATATGTATATTTTGATTTTGTTGAATGCAATTAAAATTCATGTTTAATAAACAATTGGAAGTTTTATATAAAAAAGTATTTCATTATCATTAATTTATTAATATGGGAAAATACCATGTCACATTTTGGTATCGAGCCTAACACGCTTGGAAAACCCGTGAAAGATTATTTTTAATTTAAAAGACCCATTTAATTAGTATTTATTAAATTGTGTTTGAGTGACCTAGTGAAAGGATTAAGTAAATTTAATTTACCTAAGGTTCCCTACAGGAGACAACACTCCATGACAATAGGAAAATGATTTTTTTCTATTAGCTCGAGTCTTATCTATGTCCCCGAAGTGTACTAGTTATTCAAAATAAAATTCTATGTTCTCTGGAGGTACCCTCTTGAAACTAAATTACTTTTATATTGTTCAAAATAAAAATAAAATTATATTATGTCTAAAATCCCGTTAATTAATGAGTGTTATATTTGAATTTAAAAAATTACACTATAAAATATTTATATTAAAATTATAAAATGTAGGCTAACCTTATAGAATAATAACTATAATCTAATTTAATATGCTAAACTATATCATAAATAACATAACTATAACCTATACCTTGACTAAAATGTAAAGTTAGTTTGCGGCCACTTTATGAATTAAGATTTATAAAATAGAATTTTAAAATCTAACCACCTAGTATGCAGCCATATAATTTAAAAATCTTTAAAAAGAGTGGGCTGCATTACTATCTCTATGAAACCCACATATTATTTTTATGGGCCCATGAGATCTTTTCTCCCCAACCGTCGCGTGGATTAGGGTTTCCCCAAGCCGACCGATTGTTCCCACTTGGCCACGACGCATATATTTTTATTTTTTTATTTTTATTTTTTTGATAGGACTCTTTAGTCCCATATTAGAGTTTAATGGGATCATGACGGGGGTATTTTTATTGTGAGTTTGATTCGGTCATTGATTCTCTTGGGAACTCGGTTACAAATATTTGTCTTGCCACGTATAACTCGGTTTCTTTGTATAAATTCAGTTGTTCCTGTGAGTTAGTTTGAAAATTGAGAGCTCGGACCCAACCCGCATTCTAGCCCTGCTTCCCTGGGGCCTAGCTCCCACTTTATTTTATTATATATACACCTAGTTTATTTTTAATTTATTTATGTATTGATATTAATATGACACCACATATTTATGTTCTTGATTAAAATTTTAATATCGATATTTAAATTACTCCTTTATCTTCTCGAATATATGGTAAATAGGAAATTTATTATGAACTTGTAAGATTTTCAAAATCGTCAAGTGACATTTTTATTGCCTAAATTATTTGTGGATTCTTAGTCTGAGTTAAAGAAGTTTAGTTTTTAGCCAAGTTTCTTACATGAATGTGTGTGTATAAATAGAGGGAGAATAAGTGTAAGGATGGAATCTTGACACGATCTAGATTACCTTGAACTTGAACAATGAAATCAACAACTATCTAGGGAAGTATAAGATATTACTTTGTAATTTGAAATTTTGAAAAAGTAATTTGTTGATTCCATGAAGAAAAATACTAAGGATAATGATAAGTCTGATAAAAAATTGAGTAAAAAGAGGAATTTCCAACCCATTGATAATTCAAATTCTGTTGATGAACATTCTTCTAGTTCTGATTCTGAGTCCTCTAATTCTGATAAGGGAGGTAGAAATAATAAGGAAATTAAGCACTTTGCAAAAAAAATCAAACTGCCAGAATATTCAGGTGATGTAGGATCCAGAGAAGAAGCGAGAGAGGTGGTTATCTAGTTTAGAACGTTATTTTGATTTGCAAAATACTGGCAGTAGAAATAGGACTCAAATAGCATCCTATCAACTGAAAAATGTTGCTTTAAACTAGTGGGAAGACACTATAAAATCAGAAAAACTAAGACCTCACAAAATTAAATGGGATCAATTTAAAAATTTGTTTCAAAATAAATACCTTTCAAATTATTTCCTACAGGAAAGACAAAATGAGTTATTCGCAATGTACAAAATGTAAATGATTATCGAAAACTTCAAAGATTAAATAGGTTTGTACCTTTCATTTCAAGGAGAGATAGAGTTGTTAGATTTATTAATGGTATTAGAGATGATTATAAGGCTAGTGTTTGGTGCGGTAAACCAACTACAGTAGATGAGGCCTGTCAAATAACAGAACAATTTGAAAAGCAAAATGAGATTAAGAGAAAAAGAAATGAGGATTTTAAGAGAAAGAATAATAATTCATTATATGGGAATAATAGAAAAATAAATTTTTCTGAGACTGCACAATGTAGGCATGCTAGTTTTGGAAATCAACAAAAAAATGGAAACAAAGAGTTTGCTAAGAAAAGTCCTAATGAAATTAAATGTTGGAATTGTGGAGAAAACCATTATGCAAAGGGGTGTCCACAAAAATGATAGTAATAAAAATCAGCAGAATGGTATTGATCAAAAGAAGGATAAAACTCCAACCATGAAAATTCATGCTGCAGTCGATACAGGTACAATACATCATCAAGTTTCTTTGATAGAATTACAAGGTAGAATTAAAGGTCAAAATGTGGTATTCTTAGTTGATTCTGGTAGTAGTCATAGTTTTATTTCCCTAATATTGTTTCTAAATTGAATTTGTCTGTCAGAGAAATAGAACCTATAACGCTTGAGATGGTAGATGGAAGGATAGTTAGACATACTAGAGCCATAATAGAAGACCTAAAAATTCAATTAGATGATCTTGATTCTTGTGATCATTTTCATTTACTTAAACTAGGACAATATGATGCAATCCTAGGAATGACTTGGTTAGAGAAAAACAATGCTTTGATTAGTTGTGAAAATAAACAGGTTATTATAAAAGATACAAATAATTCTTTTAAAACTTTACAAGGGACAAAAAGGCCCATTAAACTTAAAACCATTTCTGCTATGCAATTAAAAATGATTCTTAGGAAGAATTGTAAAGATTTTTGTGTAATGGTCACTCAGGGTGAAGATGGAACTAAGTTAGACATTAATATCCAACCCATAGTTCAAGAATTTATGGATGTTTTCCCGAGGAAATAGAAGAATTACCCCTAGAAGAGTTGTAGAGCATGCCATAGATCTAATTCCCGGGGCTGAACCTGTATCCAAAGCCCCTTATCGACAATCGATTCTTGAGTTAGCTGAACTTAAAGTACAATTAGCTGAATTTCTTAAACAAGGAAAAATTAGACCAAGTGTTTCTCCATGGGGTGCACCAGTATTATTTGTTAAGAAGAAAGATGGAACTATGAGATTGTGTATTGATTATAGACAATTGAATAAATTGACCATCAAGAATAAATATCCCTTACCTAGAATTGATGATCTATTAGATCAATTAAGTGGTGCTACATACTTTTCTAAAATTGATTTGCGTTCTGGGTATCATCAAATTAGAATTAAAGAATCAGATATTCCAAAACTACTTTTAGAACTAGATATGGACATTATGAATTTGTAGTTATGCCTTTTGGGTTAACTAATGCTCCTGCTACTTTTATGAATTTGATGCATGATGTGTTTAGACCTTTCTTAGATGTGTTTGTGATTATATTTCTAGATGATATTCTGATATACTCAAAAAGTGAAAAAGAACATGAACACCATGTTAGGTTAGTTTTAGAAACTTTGTGAAAATATCAACTTTATGGGAAGTTGAGCAAATGTGAATTCTTTAAAACTGAAGTTTCTTATCTAGGACATATAATTTCTCAAAAGGGAATTACACCAGACCCAACTAAAGTAAAGGTTGTGCAAGAATGGTTAATACCAAAGATGTGCATGAAATAAGAAGTTTTCTTGGCTTGTCTGGTTTTTATCGTAGATTCATTAAGAATTATTCTAAGATAGCTTCTCCATTGATCGATTTAACAAAAAGGATAAACCTTATCAATGGACTAGTGAATGTGATCAAGCTTTTAATAGATTAAAGGAATCATTGGTAACTGCTCCTATTTTATGTATTCCAGATTTTTCTAAACCATTTTCTGTAGTTACTAACGCATGTGGTTCTGGTATTGGTGGTGTATTAATGCAAGATAATAAAGTTGTAAGCTATGAATCTAGGAAATTACTTCCTGCTGAAAAAATTATCCTATACATGATTTAGAATTGTTAGGAATTGTACATGCTTTGAAAATTTGGAGACACTATTTGTTAGGGAACAAATTTACTATAAAAACTGATCATAGAAGTTTACAACATATCTTTACTCAACCTTTATTGAATATGAGACAACACTTTGGTACATTGGATTGCTTAGTGAGTATGATTTCAAAATTCAATATGTTCCTGGAAAAGACAATTTAGTAGCAGATGCCTTAAGTAGGAAAAGAATTTTTGTTAATGTTTTAGCTTTAGAAAGAAGTAATTTTGAACAATCTATTAAAAATAAGTTACCTACTGATGTATTTTTCAAGAACTTTATGAAGGCTTGGTAAATAAAACCAGTAATGTACATTTAAATGATAGACTTACTTCCTATCTAATTGGGTCTAATGGATTATTGTATTATAAGAATAGAATGTGTATACCAGACCTTCCTGAACTTAAAAATCAAATCCTTAGAGATTCTCATGATATCCCTATTGTTGGTCATCCTGGATTTCAGAAAACTTATTTATCTATAAAAAAGAATTACTTTTGGCCTAAAATGAAACAAGATATTAGAACTTATGTGCAACAATGTTTAACTTGTCAAAAAGTAAAAGCTGAGCAATGTAGTAAACCAGGTAAGTTGCAACCTCTTAGAATTCCTAAATGGAAATGGGAATATGTGAGTATGGATTTCATCACTGGGTTACCTCGTACTAGAAATGGTCATGATAGTGTTTTTGTTGTGGTTGATAGATTAACTAAAATGGATCATTTCCTTCCAACTAAAATTAAAACTTCTACATCTGATGTAGCTCATTTATTTTTGAAAGAAATATTTCGCATGGTCTTCCAAAATATTTAGTAATAGATAGAGACCCAAGATTTACTTCTTCTTTTTGGAAATCATTATTCAATGAGTTAGGTACAAGTCTAAATTTTAGTACGACATATCATCCTAAAACTGAAAGAGTAAATCAAATTTTAGAAGATATGTTAAGGATGTATGCTAGTGATAAACCTAAAAATTGGGAAAACTATATACATTTGATTGAATTTGCATATAATCAAGGATACCATAACACTATAAAAATGTCACCTTTTGAAGCTGTATATGGTAGGAACTGTAACACACCTATTTCCTGGTCCGATCCTGTCCATAGAACTTGGTATGATAATGATAATTTAAAGGAGATGGAAGAAATTATAAATAAAGCAAGACAAAACATGAAAGCTGCACAAGATAGGTATAAGAGTTGGGCTGATTCTAAATGGTCATATAGAGAATTTGAAATTGGTGATCAAGTTTTCCTTAGAGTTAAACCTAAGCATAGTTCACTAAAACTTGGTAAATATGCTAAATTAGCTCCTTGTTTTTGTGGTCCTTTTGAGGTATTGGAAAGAGTAGGAGAACTTGCTTACAAACTAGCTCTTCCTCCTGAATTATATAGGATACATAATGTTTTTCATGTTAGTTTATTAAAGAAATATGTTTATAATTCTACTCATGTTATTGATTGGAAAAATATATCTATAGAACCTAATTGTGAATTTAAAATAGAACCTAAATTAATATTGGAAAAAATAACTAGAAAGTTAAGGAATAGAGAAATAAATGAAGTAAAAATTAAATGGAATTTTTGTGATGTGGATAGTGCAACATGGGAAAAAGAAGAATATATTCATGAACAATATCCATATTTATTTTGACTAATGGTTTTTGTGTTTTTTTTTGAAATATAAATCTATTGAGGTCGGGATCCATCCAGGAGGGGAGAAATGTTATGAGAAAAATTCCTGAAATAAAAAAAAATGAATTTAACAAGTAATTATTATAAAGTTGTTTTTCAAAGGTTAAATTATAAAGAAAAATAAAAGAAGGCCCCATTTAAAATAGGGTGGGGAGTTATGTACATGGAATCCCCTTTAAAATGGGGAGGAATAAAGATTTAAATGAGTTCTCGAACTCCTTTTTAAAAGGAGGGATTAAAAATTTATAATTGTGAACCCGTTAGGGGTATATGTAATTAATTGTAAATATTTTTTTTTTATGGAAGAGTGTGTTTGTTACCAAACCAACCGAGGGGAATTATTTAAACCCAAATGGGGGAGTGAAATTAGATACATGTTTTATTTGGAGTTTTCTAAATAATGTTTATGTGGTTTCGAGTGAAGGAAAGTGGTGGGAATTGGAGAGGGGCACTCTAGAGGGTGTCCTAACTGGGGTACCTAAGGTATAACCCAAGATGGTTCCTAGCCAGGGAAAGAAGGTATTTTAATTTAATAATTCCTCTAGAATGTGTGGTCATATCTTGAGGTGCTAGAACTCGGTCATCACCTAGGAATTCATTGAGTAGTATAGAGTCTTTCCTACCCCTCTATCCAGATATGTATTCAATTTTATAATTCTTGTTTTATTTAATGAGTTTATATTGCCACATATATGAAATAATTTTTTAATGTATATTTTGATTTTTTTGAATGAAATTAAAATCCATGTTTAATAAATAATTGGAATTTTTATATAGAAAAATATTTCATTATCATTAGTTTATTAATCTGGGAAAAAGCCACTTCACAAAGATCATTTAATGGTTATTGTTTCACTTGTAATGGTTTTAGTCATAGGGAAAAGGAGTGTAGGAGGTTTGTAGTAATGATAATCCTTGGAAATATATTAGGAGTGAGCAAGATAAGAATGTAGTGTGCTACAATTGTCATGAAAGAGGGCATGCTACTAGATATTGTTTATATGATCCACCTAGTCAAGTTGAAGACTACAAATGCACGAGTTTAGTTGTGTGTTTCAGTTGTAATGAAGTTGGTCATTTTTCTAGAAGCTATCACCATGGGTACTAAAGGAAAGATAAAATATTTCAAGTTCCTAAGGTGCAAGAAATAATATTCAAGAATTCTAGGATGCATGCAAGCAATCAAGGCAAGATATGGGAGCCTAGAAGGAGCAAAAATGGTCAAAAAGACTGATGTGAATGTTAGAAAAAGTGTTTATTAGAGTACATATCATAAGAGGTAAATTTCAAGTGTTTAAGAGGAATTTAAACCTATTCAAGTCATTCCTTTATGTTTTCATGATGTTTTATGCCCCTACTAGATTTTTTAGAGGTGTATTGATACAAATGAAGCATTTGTTAGAGGAAGAGCTAGTTATCTAATCTATGCTTTGTTGTGGAGTATTTACATGATGTCAAAGGATGATAAGATGTGTTATTAAAGTTTTAAAGGTATGTATGTATTCCTCTTTATTTTTCAAGAAATGAATTGTGTGTGTTAAGAGGTCCTTGAATATGTGCAATCATGTTTAGAGTTGGTGTATTTCTAGATTGATGGTTGAGACCTCTTGAGGTCTTTCTCTTCATGGTAAAGTTATGGTTTACATTTGTGTAACTCATGTAAGTTAAAGCATACAAGTAAAAGCATGATAAGTTTTTTCTGGGTCATAAATGGGTCTAGCAAGATGGTTGAGTTCAAAAATTATTCATGATTCTTTGGTGAGTACTGCATGGTGGTTTGTCAAGATAAAGGGTTAGTAAAAAGTATAAAGATGCTTTCCAAAGTGTGTCATGATATCATTAAACTTAAATGTTTGATATCTCTCTCATTTTTATGAATTTGATGTGTTAAGAGTGTGTGTACTTAAAGAAGAAGGTATGAAGTGTGTCTAAGTCTTCCTTAAACTTAAGAAGAGGTGTGTCTTTGTAAAGAGTTGTCTATGTTATAGCTTTCTTGGTTAGGTGTCCTCGAGTCATGTTCTTCATGGCGTCAAGAATTATCATGTACTTCATGGAGAAGGAATGAAAAAGGGTGCGTGTCATCAAATATGATGACTTGATCAGATCATCATCACAAGGTGGTTTGAGGTAGAGTTCATGGATACTATTAAGAAGTCAAACCAAGGAGATTACAGGCATGTGGTTATTATTCTTTTCTTCATACTAAAATATGGATGCTCAGGAATTTAGAGGATGTTGATACAATTCGCTTTTCCATAATTTGTGTTCTTGGAACCAAAAATTAGTACAATTTGAGTGGTTTTATCCTAACTAGGCTCTAGGAGACCATAAGAAGTGGTATGAAGGAAAACTTGTGTTTGAGGGACTAAATGGTGGAGTTAAAACCCAAAATTTGGAGAAAATCATATTAATAGGGTGTTCTTGAAGATTCATGAGGTTTCATTCCAAAATAAGTCAAATTTATTTGGAATCCATGACAATTATTAGATTTAAT
>JADAXU010000085.1:7500-93280 GCA_018340775.1 Taxus wallichiana var. yunnanensis | reverse complement strand
CGCAGATTCCATTCAATGGAATCCATCTCAAGTATCATTGCTATCAAGGAAATGCTTTACCTGCATATATTAGTTTAGGTTTTTCATTCCTTCAAGTGCTTGTGCACATTGTTTTCAGTAGATTAGTTTTCTTTCCCTAAGTGCTTTGGCACAAGCTTGTTGTTCCTGGAGATGTGTTTGCAGGCCTTGCTCCATCAAGTGATATTCCATCTTCCTCCTTGCAGTGTTCTAGTCAGTTGGGGTATCAAACAGAGAATTCAATGACTCCATACCCAATGGATTGCTTCAGGTAATTGGTAACTTCATCCAGCAGGTAGATGACCCCTCTGAGTCGCCAAAATTGTTATCCAAAATGTGCTCCTGCTCATTTTTTTGTGGCTAAATCCTCTCATTTTTTCCTCTCTTGTGCCTCAGTCATAATATTTTACTTTTTAGGCACTCAAAACCTTCTAGAAATTACACCATTGGATAGAGCTCTTTCTCGCTTTCCGAAAGGTAAAGTTTTCCTCCTAACTCCATGTATTTTGAAGTTATGGCTCGGCAGAGTTTTTTTGGAAAAAATTTCCCTGAAGGCCCGTGGCCAATGAGATGCTACCATGTGGCACCTAGAGTGGTGGAGAGCGTGGGGAAATTTTGGAAAATTTTCCAAATGACCAAAAAGGTGCAAAAATTCAAATTTTTGCCCACCAACCCGATTTGGCCCTGTTTTGCCCTAAAACTTCAAATGGCCATATTTTTCTATCCAGCTCGGTTTTCATGTTCTTTATATCAATGGAAAGCTGATGAAATTCTATACAAGATTCCAGGGTTATTTTTGCATTTTGATAGAGTTTGGAGAGATAAAATTGAAAAACACCTCTGGCACGTGGTCATGGATAGAAATGACGTTTCAACCACCGTTTTAATGAAGAATGGCTCACATTCTCTCCCAAAGATGGCTAAAAATGTCGGGGATGGGTCCAGTAAGGATGCCCATGCTATTTTGAATGTGTTTTGGTCAATGGTTGAATCCCTTCCATGTTTTCCGTGTTTCTCTCTCCGGGCTCGTCTCAGCACCGTAAAAAGCCGATTTGGCTAATTTTCAAAGGGTTGAACATTTTTGTGTATTACAGTCCCCTTTTCTCACCTTGGAAATGATTTTGGTGGAATATCGGACCTTTTCTAAGATCTCAGTAACTTTATTTTTCCTCTCAAGTGTTGTAATGCAAGTGATTTTGATGATTAAAATAACAATACAAACCTTCTCCGTGATTAGTTTTCATCCTCTGCATTGTGTTGTTTGGTTAATTTATGATCCTTCATTACAATTATCAGCTTGTGCATGAGGTTCTTTGTTACATTTTATGGATGTGTCAATTTGTAGAAGTAAAAAATGCTCACCACTCCTTTGGTGCATCACCTATTAGCATTAGTTTTAGCTTTTTGCATTCTCTATCTCTGTCTCCTTTGGAATTTAGGGTAGGGTTAGGAATATAGAGCTCTGCAACTTGTAAGTGATAAATCTGACCCGGAGGAACCGAGGAACCAACCTCTAAACCGGAGATTCCTTTCTCATTTTGCAAGTCCCACACTTGGGGAAATGATTCAATGTTGTGCAATCACACTGGATGCTAGTATGATCAAACTATAAATCTAATCAACATCCGTGGGTGCTGCTGATTTGCAACAACATGTATCACAGATCAATCCTTCCAAGATTAGAGCCATTATAGATTGGCAGCACCACTACAAGTGATAGAGGTGCATAGCTTCATGGGGTTAGCAGGTATTACAGAGATTGTGCAGACTTCTCTCGGATAGCACACCCCATCACTTCCCTTCAATGGAAAGGGAAGAAATTTGTTTGGTCAGACAGGTGTGAGTAGGCCTTTAGGACACTGAAGGAATATCTCACTACAACGCACCCATTCTTGTAGTGCCAGATCCACATGGTGAGTTCTTTGTATGCACAGATGCTTTGTTGGTAGGCCTTGGAGGTGTTCTTATGCAGGAGGGTAGAGTTGTAGCTTTTGAGTCTCGCAAACTCAAGGATCACGAGCTTAATTATCCCACCCATGATCTTGAGCTTGCAGCAGTTGTGCATGCTTTAGTTTGATGGAGACACTTTCTTCTTGGTCGGAGATTCACACTCAGGACAGATCATTTGAGTCTTCGCCACCTTTTCATGCAGCCCAATCTAAATGCTCGTCAGAGACATTGGATGGAGTTGCTTTGTGAGTACGACATGGAGATAGAGCATGTGAAGGGGAAGGAGAATGTGGTTGCGAGACGGAGGCATTTGAGTATGGCTACTTCAAGAGTGACGCATTTATGGACCGAGATCCTTCAAGCAGCCTTCCGCTTGATAGTTTCTACATTGCAGCCTGAGCAGAGATTGAGTCCCAGAGACCCCTTGAGGGGAAATTTGATGGTTTCTCACTAGAGGTAGATGGTCTTCTCAGGCACAGAGGTCGATTTATGTTCCTAGGGATGGAGACTTGAGGTAGGACATCTTGACAGAGGCACATCATGCACCCTATTCAGCCCATCCTAGGGTGAAGAAGATGCACACCACCTTGAGACAGTTATATCACTGGAGAGGTCTTCGTCAGGGACGTGGCTCAGTTTGTGTCACATTGTTTAGAGTGCCAGAAAGTGAAGGCGAGCATCGCATCCGGTGGCCTTCTCTATCCTCATGCTATACCGGAGTGGAAATGGGACACCATTTCCATGGATTTCATTTTTGGGTTACCAATGTCGAGATATCTATTGTTGCAAATTAGTAGCACCCTCGGATGCAAATCAAGGTTCTGAATTGATGTTTTAGGCATCCAATGTGATTGCACAACATGGAAACCTCTCTCCAAGTGTGGGACTTATGAAAATGAGAGAGGAATCTCCATATTAGAGGCTGGTTCCTCAAACTCCTCTGATTTAGATCTATATTTTACACAACTACAGAGGTTCAGATCCTAATCCTACTCTAAATTGCAAGGAGATAGGGATAAAAATGTAAAAATGAAACTAAACTAAAGATGGTGATGCACCAAAAGGAGTGGTGAAACATTTTTTTCCATGTAAATAGACACAAATTCATGAAATGCAACAAGGGAAAACATACACAAGCTGATAGATGTAATTAGAGGTCTTAAAATGAAGTAAAACAATACAAACAGAGGACTGAAAGCATTCACAGAGTTTACACTGTCAATTCCATGTAAAAATCTCTTGCATTCCACCATCAAAGAGGTATAAACCTATTAAAAACTGTGAAAAAGGTCTGATTCTTACAACTATCACTTGCTGGAGGTGAAAGAAGAAGTTTGCAATGCCAAAAAGTGTTCAACCATGAAGAAATGAGCCAAATCTGGCTTTTACAGTGCATGGGTCGAGCCCAGAGAGAGAAAAATGTAAAAAACATGGGAGCCCATTCCTCATTAATGGAAAATGCATTAAAATAGCATGGAGGACCTTACAAACCCATACCCTATCATTTTTGACCATATTGGAGAAGAATGCGACCCATTCTGTATTAAATTTGGTTGTTGAAATGTCATTTCTGGCCATGGACACGTACCAGAACCGTTTTTAAATTTTCTCTCTCCAAACTGAACCAAAATTAGAAATTGACCATGGAATCATGTAGAGAATTTTAACATCTTTCCAATGATATAAAGAACGTGAAAATATGAGCTCTGGATCAAAAGATATGATCATTTGAAGATTTAGGGCAAAAACGGCCCAAAATGGATCGGCGGGAAAAATTTTCAAATTTTACCTCTTTTTTGTCTTTGGAAAATTTTTCAAAAATTCCCCATGCTCCACTGGTTAGATGCCACATGGAAAGCTCTGATTCATTCTGGAATTCTCTCTCCTTCGCCTCCCGCGGGTTTTCCGTTCCATTCTTCCACTTTGGAAAATTTGGCAAATACTTAGCAAATTTTTTCATTCTCGCCCCCTCGTGACACGTGTCACAACCTGATTGGTCCGTGGGCCCCATGGGGAAAAAATTTCCATTTGAACCTTCGACCAAAATACTTGGAAAAAATTCAAATTTTCCTCCGACCCCCGAACTCCTCTGCCACGTGGCAGCTTCCTATTGGCTGCGGGCCTCAAATGGGAAAATTTTCCACAAAAACTCCGCCGAGCCATAACTTGAAAAATATAAGGAGTTAGGAGGCAAACTTTACCTTTCTGGAAAGCTGAGAGAGAGCTCTATCTGATGGTGCCATTTCCAGAAAGCCTTGAGTGCCTAAAAATAAAAAAATGTAGACTGAGGCACAAGAGAGGCAAGAACACAAGGAGTTAGCCACAAAAATGAGCTGGGGCACCATTTTGGATAACAATATCATCACGACGCCATCATGGTCACGGTTGATAAATTGACAAAAGTAGCTCACTTTTCACCAATAAAGACCACCTATAAAGCTAGTGCGGTGGCACATGTTTACTTGGATGAGATTTTCAGGTTGCGGGATTCGTAAAAGATCATTTGTGACCGCGATCCTTTATACACTTCCCATTTCTGGACTACCATGCAGTATGTTCTCGAGACGAAGATTAACTTTAGCATAGCCTATCACCCAGAGACAGATGGAAATACTGAGAGGGTGAATTAGATTTTGGAGGACATGCTCGGGATGTACGTAATGGATCAACAATCTAAGTGGGAGGAGTATACAGTACCTTGTGGATTTTGCCTACAATAATAGTTTCTAGAGTTCTATAGGCATGGATCCTTTTTAGGCCTTGTGTGGTAGGGAGTGCAGACACCCCTTAGTTGGGATAGGTTGGAGGATAGAGTATCTCTTGGACCAGCTCTCTTACAGGACATGGAGCAGTAGGTAGTTTTGATCAAGCAGAGATTGCAGGGAGGCACAGGGATAGCAAAAGAAGTACGTTGATCAGCATAGAACCGAGCATAATTTTGATGTGGGCATGAAGGTTTTCCTTCGTGTTAGGCCACATAAGAGCCCGATCTGTTATGGAAAAGGTTCTAAGTTATCTCCTCGGTTTTGGACCTTTTGAGATCTTGGAGCGTATCGAGTCCATTGGCCTACCGCTCTAAAGCATTGCCACCCACTTGTCTCGCATACATGATGTGTTTCATGTTTCTATTCTTAGGAGATATATCACAAATACTTCTCATGTGCTGGATTGGACATCATTGCAGTGCGAGATCGGGACGGTTGATGGTGGAGTCCATCCGTATCATATATCGCAGGACCACGGGCCTTCGAGGAAGAGAGATCGATTAGGTGCGGGTGCATGGAATGAGATATGATGAGACTGCAGCCACTTGGGAGGATGCTACTGCTTTACGAGTATAGTTTCCACATTTGTTCCAATGACTTCCAGGAGGAATTCGAGTCTAAGGGGAGGGGGATGTAGTGCCCACTTTCCTTGGACACTATTCAGATACTGATCCTGACACTATTGGTCACATTTTGGATATTATTATGTTTTGATGTAGTATGATGTATCAGGGATTATTATGGACATTATTATGTTTTTATTAGTATGATGGTTAGATGTTAGATCCTGGATTAATATTGATCTGGATTCAGATGTTTTTCTTGAGGATCATTGAGACATTTTTATTGTTATGTGGATGATGATATACTAGTTGACATGGACAGGTTATTGATGTTAATTTTAGACATGTGACATTGATTATTATGAATAGCTCTAGTATAGAAATCTATTGGATGATGATATAGTTACAAATTGAATTTTAATGATAAATATTGAATCTTGATATTGTTGTGATTTGGATCTAATGTTTATATATCATTTAGATGTTCTGATATGGCCACGAGGCCGAAGGAGGTATTTTGCATTTTGCAGGTTAAAATCACAACAATGTTGGGGGACTGGAGACTAACCATATTGGAATTCAGTGTGAAATCAACAAGGTCACCATGGCAACTGTGTTTGATTGTGTGTTTAGTTAGGATTTCCCATGGGGGGATTTCCATTATTGTGACCATAGGGGCATATGTGTGTTTTTATTATGTGTTCCCTTTTTAATTATTGTTGTGTGTATTTTATTTGTAATGTGCTTTTGTTTTAATTATTTAAAAGTGATAGTATGATGTGAGAGTCATATAGTTAAAATTTAATTAAATTAAATAGGATGTGGAAGGTGAAATTAAATGTTATTGTCTTGGTTGAAAATAAAATTTATTTATATATTTTATAACCATATGGTAATTAAATATATGGTTGTGTCTAAAGTTTGTAAAAAAATAAATGTCATTAAAATAAATGCATTTTAAAAGAGTGTGTAAGTTACCAAGTATGGGTTGTGTAAGTGAAGTGATAGATTGTGTAAGAGGTTGTAAGGCTGATTTTGGAAGGTCAAACACTCCTTCCTCTTTGAAATTCGAATTTGAACTTGGAGGACAAATTTGGAGGCTTGTGGGACAAGTTAAACTTGTCCCACACCTCTCAAAATCCTCCACCAACCATGCCTATTAATTTGGAGTCAAAATCAGATTATTTTATTGCATTTTGACATGTTTTTGTGTAATTATTGATTGCACTTGTCTTACAAAATTTAAATGCATTTCTTTTGGGGTATGGGCTACATTGTGTATGTAAGTAATTTTGTCATTTTCATTTATTATGATTTATTTTTCCTTGATGTTGAATGCTCTTGGGATGAGGAACATCACACAATTTCTTTTTAAAACGAATGTTCCTGTTCGCATATTTACAATATGGAACACACATTCAATGCCATTCAATCTTATAATGATTCTATATGCTGCTGTAAATGACTCGAGGAACTACCGATCTTCCATTTTCATGGCTCGGAGTTTCAACGATCCTTCATTTCATGACTCAAGCAACAACCGATCCTTCATGTTCATGACTCGCGCAACAACCGATCCTTCATGTTTGTTTATGCATGGTATATTATATATACCTGTTCTCATAACCAATTCCGTTATCAAGTGATCCATTTAAGAAGCCTATCTCAATATCTCATATCGATATTCATCCGACATCTGCATCTTAAATTAAGTGATAAGGACAACGCAACCAAAGAATTGCGATACTTTGGCCAAAGATTTTCACATGCTTTGCATGATCATATTCCCGGATGTGATACACATCTACGGAATACGCCCTTCACCTCACTTCACCGTTATCTAGAATGGT
Organism: Taxus wallichiana var. yunnanensis; assembly: GCA_018340775.1. NCBI lineage: Eukaryota > Viridiplantae > Streptophyta > Pinopsida > Cupressales > Taxaceae > Taxus > Taxus wallichiana. Next base: position 86,134 of record JADAXU010000085.1, on the reverse strand, counting down.
CTTTCCTGGTTCCTACCAGTCCTTTTCGTTTAAGGTCAGTTTTAAACTTTCAATTTAACCAATTAGAATATGAACGAATATAAGAAGGCACTCCTGATAACTAAAGATACGCAGACATACGGTGTCGTTACCCCACGACTCCGTGTGTCTAATTATCTTTAGTATTCCGGAGTCACTCCGTATATCTGATCATACTCTATCCCCTGCTAAGAGTTACACATTCAGCCTATGTATTCTAAATGTTTTAATTCAGGAGGGCATTGCAATATGTCACCGCAATAAGGTGTCGCATGAAGACCCCGTCTTCATGGAGACACTCTTCCGTAGCTGGCGTATGCCAATGTCCTACGGAATTCTCCCATCGAGAATACACATCCTGCTCAAGTGCTTCGGATATGATTTTAATAATTAAAATCAACTTTCAGCATCCACGCTGATCTCTTGATCCTCGTTTCCATTACAAACAGTATAGGGCTAAGAGGGACTAAATCCATCCATTGTCTTGCAATGCATCTTCTCCTTCATGTCGAAGGGCTGCATTTCCTTACTTGGTTCACTTCTTAATCATTGGATTAAGCAAATTGCCCGACGGACGTGATAAGTTTAACCTATTAAACTTAACCAAGATTTTCTCAACTGCAACTAAATTCAGAATTTTAACTTATTAGACGTCATTTAAACGAGGTCTAATTCCCAAGAACAGTATTCATTTGTTCTCCTTAACGTTATATGGTTAAGGTCCATTAGTTATGGATATACTTATCCTATATCCATTATTCTGAATTTATCAAACGGGATCATTAATGGAGTTCGAAAGCGAAGTTCGATTACTCCGGAGTTGATTGATATTCCTTAGCTCCTAAGCTAATCCTGAATACCTTCCGATTATGGAATCATATTCTTCTTAATCCTTTTTAATGTCAATTAAAAATTCATCTTTACCCAAGTATGAACTAATTGCATTTTTCAACTTAAAAGTTGCGTTTAGGTAAGAATAGATATCAGTTTCCATTTAGCATCCATCCAAGGACAAATAACAATTCCAAATCAAGAAATAACATTATATTTCCATATTAGACAACAAAATCAAACTGATATAACTATTGAAAATATCACACTTGTAATTGTATTCAATATTTCAAGTCATAATCTGTACATTTGCCAATCCAGCTGATTGGGCATAGTTTATACAAAACATCCATACAACTCATGGACAGAAGAATATATTTTCTTCTTTTCACAATTCCTCGAAGAGGAATAAAAGCAACAATTACAATTCATCCTTTATCTAATCAAGAAGCATCAGAAAACAGCCATGTCTTCATTCTAATCAAATTCCATCTGCAAAATGATTTGCACGGGTCAGTTCAATGAACTGAGCATATTAAGCACTTATCCTTAAAATAAGGTGCTTCAACTAACTGTCTCAATAAAAGAACCCTGCTTTTATGAAACGACAGTTAAACATCAATCACAAAATAGGCACAAAAGAAAGATCAGCATAACAACTGAACTATCAAAATATTATCACAATCAGCAATAAGACTGCTGTCCTGTTTCCACATAATTTTAAACATACTGTTATCCTTTCCACGCCTTTCATTAATAATAAATGCAAAGGATGAAACTAACTGAAATGTAACTCATTACTTTCCTTTCAGTTCGTATTAAATTCAAAGCAATCAAGTGCATAAGAAAGCGAACAGCAATGCATATAGTTGCTCCCATCTAAGCACTATAAAATTCATTATTCACGAATTCCAGATTTCCAACTGAATGAAAGAAGAAAAGATCATTTTTCCAAGTCATTCATTCATATCTCTATTTCTTTCCACATGACTGTCCTAACAGTGGAATCCAAACGAAAGACAAATCAAGATAACAGTTCAGAGTGAAACTTACAAAATCCATTCGGAATTCACTTTCCGGCAGCAAGAATAATTTCATTTATAATCAGCTTTAAATGAAAACAGGGAAGAATTCATGATAGAACAAGCAATATCAAGATGCAGACCATGTAATTGTTGTACTAGAAGATTCCATACTTCTCTCACTGTATTGTTAACCAAACAAACAGTTATACAATCACGCAATCACTTACTCATATGACCTTTTATATCCATGAACGCATACAATTCATAATAACCAATTACACATTGCTGTTACCTACAGCGAAACCAAATTCTTATGCACCGTAAAGTTCCAATATTATTTTCAGAGTCAAAATAGCAAAAAGATAAGAATTCATTTCTCTAAAATTTCATTAAGAACAATCCTTTTGATCAAAATGAACTCAAACACCCAAATCGTGTTCATCTAAGCAAGACAGCTCAAATTATAAAGATAGCGAGCAATGTTCTTATTGAAAAGCAAACTCACATAGCCTGTACAATTTAAATCCAGTATACCACAACAATGGATATCCAATTCGAGTTCTATCTCGGTCAACTGTTAATTTCAAATACAACGCATTCTCCATTCTCTTAATGAAGTACAGAACGCAAATATAATAATCATATTTCAATACCTTAATAAAGGCAAACCCGCGTAGGGCGCCAATTGCGTAATCTTGGTACAGTCGGGACAGACTCAGAAAACAAGCTGATTTCCACATTTTCCATTTATTTAAAACAGAAATCCAAGTCAAGTTCGCATTCACCAGACAGTTCCAAACAGGAGGACAAACCTCAACTATAGGACGCAATGAAATCAATTTTCCATTACAGCATAAGGAAATATAATCATTCTTTGCACAAAATACAACCAATTGTAATTGTGTCAATCAGTCCGAACAGAAGACCAAACAACATCTATAAAACACAGTGAAACCACCTTATTCTCTCAACAAGGAGAAACGAAATCCATTGATAACTTAAGAAGGAAAAACAGTTATCTTTTTCCTACTTCACGAATACCCAATACGTATTCGTTTAGTTCCTACTCAAGAAAAGGTACAGCAATGATAATATTGCTAATACTTCATTCAATTCGAGTTCAATTACTCAAAGGAAACCCGAATGCCACTTCCATCCAAAATCCAAAACAGTACAAGGAAAAGGATCTACTTTCTTAAAGAAAATTTCAATAAGAACTACTTCAACAACTATTATTTCCTTCCTTCCAGTTCGTTAGCAAATAAACGATTGTTTCAATAGTGAAAACAACTCATAATAAGTGTACAGTCACAAGATACACATAACGAATTTCCCGTTACTGTCAAACGACCAGCACACAGGAAGGTACCTCATTCGAGGAATACAAAAACAATTAAACTCAGCAGTCAGAGGCAATATTTCTTATTATTTCCAAAATGACAGCCAGATTCAATGAAACCCAATTCATAGCAATATACACAGCTGTATCATCACTTCCTTTTTTTTTTTTTTTACATACAAGGACAGTTCCCAACACAATAGCAAAGAAAAGATTACATTTAAGGAAACAATTTCACTATAAGGAACGATTACACGGCCTGTACCAATTTCAACAACACGAACAGTGAAAGAAATATCTATTTCAACCTCCATACAGTCAATAACCAATACAATAATTCATCTCCAATTTGATTCGAGCAAATACAAATCAAAACCGAGCAACCAGAAATTTCATCATATCATTTTCCAAACAAAAAGAAGCAAGAATCGATGAAACCCAATTCGAATCGACTCGACAACAGTCACACAATCAAAACCCAAGAGCAGGGTTGTTTTAATGAGACACTTAAACAAAGCAAGAGTTTTTAAAGAGAAGGGCTTAACATGCCTGTAATCTCTTCTCCTGAACTCGAAGAAAACTTTGTTTGCTGCGTTTTTTCCTTCCACAACGACAACACAAACTTCCCAACACTTCTTTCTTCTTCAGGCTTAACAACAGCCTCCAAATCTCCAAGAAAATGTCAAATGCCAAGAGCTGGTTCGACTGAACCAAGTCTGAAAAACCAAATGCAGAGCAACTTTGCCAAAACCAAATCGAAACAATGAAAAATCAAATTCCCTCATACACTTTCCAAGGCGAACTGGTCGCGAGGACCGAAAACAATTAATGCAATTAAGGCTCTACCTTTTTCCTTACTTTCCACGCCACCGCCACTTGAGTTGGCGAACTCAATTTCAAATTTCCATGCAAAACTGAAATTTGGCTCTATCTCCAAATAGATGCCTCTATTTCCTACCTGCCCCGCCAAAACTGGCGCTGTCCACGTATGGACTGTTTATTAAATGCCAATGAATGCCTTTCCTTCATCCTTATCCCTTCCCTCCAAGGGTCTGTGCACCCCTTAGATTAGGATTAGTTTAGGTTGCATATAGTATTCAACCTAGGTCTTAGTTTAGCCTTAGGTTATTAGGGCTTAGGTTATTTTCCCCTTTTTATTTTTTTTTATAATTTAAAAATCCACTTAGGATAGTAGTGTAGGATGCATGTTAGGACTTAGGATTAGTTTAGGGTTTAATTCATACTAACCACTAACACTAACAACTTCCATCCAGCCTCCCTACTAACATTCACGTTAATGCAGAGCAGGACGTTCCGTCCTTTGGATCGCGTGCCAAGGCCACCCGTGTCCAGGCATTTCTTGCCTCACGAGGTCCCAAGTTCGATAGTACAGGGTTCAAGAATCGAACCCCTGTCGTTGGCATCTACGTGCCAGCTGCTCAAACCTGCAATCAGGCGCTGCACGCTCATAACAATCTCGGTTCGGTTCAAGTGTGAATCGACACAGAAATCACAAGAGGACCTCAGCATACTTGGATCAATGGAATTGATTCAAGGTATGTCAATCAAAGAAAGAGAGTTTAGCAAGTATACGACAATTTGTCGTCACATCAAAAACACACAAGTACAATATTTGTTGTCCCATGCAATAAATCATAAAGCATACAAGAATCCAAGTTAGCAACACATTCTCTTAAGATCAAACATATCTTAACATGTTTGCCTTCATTTCAGCAAATATAACAAACAATGTAAAACATTTACCAAGTTAACATACAAAATCGAGTGTTACATTCTTCCCTCCTTAAAGAATCATCGTCCCGATGATCGATTAAACAAATCAAGGAGTTCCTAGGACAAAGTTCAGTTATTGTCCTTTCATTCATAAGTTCATACCAAAAACAGATTCACTCTTAAAAACAACGTTTTAAGACAACTGTACAATAGACTAATAATTGTCTAAATTTGGTAGAATTATCAGTTCTTGAATTTCAAATTCAATTAAACAGGTGTGGAAAAGTAGATCTCATTTCTTCGAGATTCTCCCAAGTTGCACTTTCTTCGCTGAACTGGTCCCACTGGACCTTACATTGGTTCACTTCGCGATTTCTCAAGTACAACTGGCGAGTTCCCAACACTCGAATGGGCTTAACCACGATTATTCCTGGGTCTTGGACCTGCAAGGAATTCCAATTTAGCACATGTGATAAATCTGTCACGTATTTCTTAAGCAAAGAAATATGAAAAACATCATGCATTTGAGACAAAGCAGGAGGTAATGCTAGACGATAAGCTACAGGGTTGATTATTTCAACAATTTCAAAAGGTCCCACGTAACGTGGCGACAACTTGGCAGCCTTGCCAAAAGTTATTGAGCTCTTTTTCGGCTTCACCCGAAGAAAGACCTTCTCTCCCAGTTTATAATGCCTGTCAACCCGCTTCAAGTCTGCATAACTCTTTTGCCTATTGGCAGCCTCCTTTAGATGTTCCCGAATCATTTTGATTTGTTGTTCCATTTCCATAAGGATTTCTGGCCCAATTACCTCTCTGTCCTCAACGCTGTCCCAGCTGACAGGGGTTCTGCATTTTCTTCCATACAATGCTTCAAAGGGCGCCATTTTTAAAGAGGCATGATAGGTGTTATTGTAAGCAAATTCTACCAGCGGAAGGTATTCCTCCCATTTATACTGCTGGTCCATGCAATACATCCTTAACATGTCCTCTAAAACCTGATTAACTCTCTCAGTCTGTCCATCCGTTTCCGGATGATATGCAGAACTGAAGTTCAATTTAGTCCCCAAGGCCGCATTAAGCGTTTGCCAAAACCTTGATGTCATCCTCGGATCTCTGTCCGATATGATTAATTCCGGTATTCCATGCAATCTGAAGATTTCATGTACAAATCTTCTTGCTAGCACTGGTGCATCGTCCTTCAAATTACCAGCAATGAAGTGTGCCACTTTGGTCAATTTGTCGACTACAACCAGGATAATGTCATGCTTATTTCTTGACATAGGCAATCCTTGAACGAAATCCATCGTTATCACTTGCCATTTATACTGTGGAATACTGTGGGGATACAATAATCCAGCGGGGTGCATATGTTCCGCCTTAACACGCTGACATTCCAAGCAGTGTGTTACAAATTCTACCACATCCTTTTTCATTCCCTTCCAGAAGTATTGTTGTTTAAGATCAGCAAGCATTTTTGTAATGCCAGGGTGTCCAGAAAAAGGTGAATTATGGAATTCAGTTAACAATTTCCCTCTTAAGTCATTTGCCACAGGTATATATACCCTGTTTTCGAACCTTAGGATTCCTTCATTATCAAAACGGAATCCCTTATACCTGATGTCCTGCGGGTCTGCAGCAAGTGCTGATTTGACTTGCTGGAAATAAGGATCTAGATTCCAAGGCATCTTTCACCTCATCCTTAAACTGAGTTCTTAACGTTATAAGAGCAGAGATATGCTTCCTTCGACTCAAAGCATCTGCTACCCGATTTTCCTTGCCCTTAATGTAGCTTATATCGAAGTCATACTGAGACAGAAATTCTAACCATCTTCGCTGCCTTGCATTTAGATTTGGCTGAGTAAAAATATACTTCAGCCCCAGATGGTCTGTTTTTAACTCAAAGGGCTTGCCTAAAAGGTAATGCCTCCATATTTGAAGTGCATGAACAATGGCAGCGAGCTCAAGATCGTGTGGAGCATAGTTCTGTTCATGTAACTTAAGTTTTCTGCTTTCATAAGCGATGACATGGTTATTCTCAGAATACCTCCAAGGCCTTCTCCCGAGGCGTCCGTTACAACCATAAAATCTCCATTTGGATCGATGCATGCAGTCAAAATAGGTGTTGTAGTTTAACTGCCTTTTTAACTTTTTAAAGGTAGATTCACATTTGTCTGTCCGCATAAATTTCTTTTCTTTCTTTTGCAAAAAGTGATTGGGGGCAGCAATTTTTGAAAAGTCCTTAACGAACTTTCGATAATATCCAGCCAAGCCCATGAAGCTCCTCACTTCGTGAACATTTCTTAGGCGCAGGCCACTCCGTTATAGCTGTGATCTTTGAAGGGTCAACAACTATCCCATTTTTGCTTATAACGTGTCCCAAATAATGCACTTCTGCATCATAAAAGGAACATTTGGACAGTTTGCCATACAATTTCCTCTTTCTTAAGATTTCCAGCACTATCCTGAGGTGTTCTTGGTGCTCTTCGACATTTTTAGAGTATATAAGAATGTCATCTAAGAATACAAGCACAAACTTGTCTAAGTATTCTTGAAAAATATTGTTCATTAGATTCATGAAGGCGGCAGGTGCATTAGTCAGCCCAAAAGGCAACACCGTGAACTCATAATGCCCGTACCTCGTTCTAAAAGCTGTTTTATGAATATCTTCTTCCTTTATTCTCAGCTGATGGTACCCTGATCGCAGATCTATTTTTGAATAAACTGATGCTCCTCGCATCTGATCAAATAGATCATCAATCCTAGGAAGTGGGTATCGATTTTTGATAGTTGCTTTGTTCAGCATCCTGTAATCAATGCACAGCCTCAAAGTGCCATCCTTTTTCTTTACGAAAATTACCGGCGCTCCCCAAGGTGAGACGCTCGGTCTGATCAGCCCCTTAGTCAGAAGTTCTTGTAACTGAGCCTTCAGCTCTACCAACTCAATGGTAGTCATTCTATAAGGTGCCTTAGATATGGGTTCCGTTCCTGGTTTGATTTCTATTGCGAAATCAAACTCACGTTTAGGCGGAAGACCTGGCAATTCCTCCGAAACACATCACGGAAATCCCTCAACAATGGATATCTTTCCATGAAATCATTACCTTCTTCTGTATTTTCTATCATTTTTACTGCATACAAAGTGCAGCCTCTGTTTTTAGCCCTCTTTAGTTGCATAGCCGTCAGTTTCCTAACTGCAACTTCCCGTTTTACACCTTGAATGACTGCTGCTTTCTGCAGGTCATCAAGCAATAGATTTGTTTTTCATAATAGTCAACCTTTGCCTTATGTTCAGCCAACCAGTTAACTCCAATAATGATATCATATGATCCTAGAGGAGTGACATACAAGTCAACTTCGGTGGAGAAACCAGGCAGATCAAGAATTGCCCCAAAAAGGCACATTTCAACTGTATGGACAACATTATTCCCATAATGCACTGTCCATGTTTTATCCATTCTCGCAGCCTTTCTTTTTAATTTCATAGCAAGTTTAGCAGAAATAAAACATTCTGTAGCTCCAGTATCAAAAAGTACAACTACAGGTTTACCGAATAACTTACCCGTAACTTCTATGGGCGTCACTTGCTTTTCAGCTTGTCTGTTAGCCACTGCAGCATGTATCCTATGCTGCTGTCCGCGATCATCCTTCTTCAGAGGACAGTGATTCGCATAGTGGTCCTTTCCACAGTTGAAGCATCCTCCAGCTGGCCCTTTTCTAGGCTCAAATTTATTACCAGCCTTGAAGTTATCATTCTGGCTTCCATAGGACTTCTGTCCAATGCCATTAACTTTTGTGAAGCTGTTCCGCACGCTATTTACAGGTCTATTCATCACAGGTTTCTTGTTGTTATCTACAACAATTTTGTTTTTCACACCAAACCTTTTCCAAGGTCCCCTTTTTGGTGCAAGAGACGAAGAAGGATTGGGAATCTTCTTCCTTATCTCTTCCCTGTGAGCAGATATTGCCCTCAATTTCTGTTCCTGTCTGATTGCCTTTTCGACAACTCCATCCATGGTGGTTGGGCCGTGGACATCCACTTCGCCACCAATGATGGGATTCAGTCCCATTATGAATTTCCGTATTCTGAACTTCTCGTCAGCTTGGTACTGCGGCACATACTTAAGGAGTTTAGTAAACCCTTCCCAGTATTCCGTCACCGACAGCCTTCCTTGCGACCAGTTCTGAAATTCAGTCATTTTCCTATCAAAATAGAGTTGAGGCAGCCATCGTTGCCTAAAATAACCCTTAAATTGATCCCAAGTTATGTCTGATTCGACAATATTCAGCTCAACCTTACGGTTGTCCCACCATGATGATGCTTCATGAGAAAGCTGATATGCTCCCCATATCGCTTTAGTCTCTTCAGAGAAGTTTCTTATCGCAAAGTATTTCTCCATTTCACCGAGCTTCGCTCTCCGTCCCCAAGAGTTGTTCCATCAAACTTTGGAGGACTTATTCTCTTTATATCATTTGTAAGTTCAGCTACTAATCTTGCCCTTTTATTTTCAGGGGGATTAGGAGCAATTACATTATTATCATCAACACCCGGATTCCCTCCGTTGATGTTGTCCACAGAGGCAAATGATCATTTATTTCAGCTTCATTCCCTCCTCTTCATTGCCCATTGATCGCTGTTCCAAGATGCAATCAAACGATCCTCAGTATCAAGTAGGGCAGCAAGATTTCATCCAAATTTTTGGCAATCACGCTTCTCCACCCTGCAACGGGTTATTCGCAGCATTCCCTCTTGTCCTGACCATTTTCTGTTCAATAAGAAAATGTAAACCTTATTAATATCGTGGACTCATTAGGTCCAAGAGCTGCAACCTTCAGCTCTGATACCAAGATGTAACATCCTCATTTCAAAATACCAGAACAAGGGAAATTTTTTTTTTTTTTTTTTGATAACGTTCACTGTTATGAATTATAAAATTCAAACACACGTTCAAGTTTTAATAATTGTTCTCTGCCCAAACAACACAGTTTGGATCACACAATTTCTTTTTAAAACGAATGTTCCCTGTTCGCATATTTACAATATGGAACACACATTCAATGCCATTCAATCTTATAACATGATTCTATATGCTGTAAAATGACTCGAGGAACTACCGATCTTCCATTTTCATGGCTCGAGTTTCAACGATCCTTCATTTCATGACTCGGCAACAACCGATCCTTCATGTTCATGACTCGGCAACAACCGATCCTTCATGTTTGTTTATGCATGGTATATTATATATACCTGTTCTCATAACCAATTCCGGTTATCGAAGTGATCCATTTAAGAAGCCTATCTGAATATCTGTTACTGATATTCATCTGACATCCTGCATCTTAAATTAAGTGATAAGGACAACGCAACCAGCAATTGCGATACTTTGGCCAAAGATTTTCACATGCTTTGCATGATCATATTCCTGGATGTGATACACATCTACGGAATACGTCCTTCACCTCACTTCACCTGTTATCTAGAATGGTCTTTCCTGGTTCCTACCAGTCCTTTTCGTTTAAGGTCAGTTTTAAACTTTCAATTTAACCAATTAGAATATGAACGAATATAAGAAGGCACTCCTGATAACTAAAGATACGCAGACATACGGTGTCGTTACCCCACGACTCCGTGTGTCTAATTATCTTTAGTATTCCGGAGTCACTCCGTATATCTGATCATACTCTATCCCCTGCTAAGAGTTACACATTCAGCCTATGTATTCTAAATGTTTTAATTCAGGAGGGCATTGCAATATGTCAGCTGCAACAGTGTGTCGTCATGAAGACCCCGTCTTCATGGAGACACCTTGCTATAGCTGGCGTATGCCAATGTCCTATGGAATTCTCCCATCGAGAATACACATCCTGCTCAAGTGCTTCGGATATGATTTTAATAATTAAAATCAACTTTCAGCATCCACGCTGATCTCTTGATCCTCGTTTCCGTTACAGTTGTATAGGGCTAAGAGGGACTAAATCCATCCATTGTCTTGCAATGCATCTTCTCCTTCATGTCGAAGGGCTGCATTTCCTTACTTGGTTCACTTCTTAATCATTGGATTAAGCAGTCCGTTCCGACGGACGTGATAAGTTTAACCTATTAAACTTAACCAAGATTTTCTCAACTGCAACTAAATTCAGAATTTTAACTTATTAGACGTCATTTAAACGAGGTCTAATTCCCAAGAACAGTATTCATTTGTTCTCCTTAACGTTATATGGTTAAGGTCCATTAGTTATGGATATACTTATCCTATATCCTTTATTCTGAATTTATCAAACGGATCATTAATGGAGTTCGAAGCGAAGCGAAGTTCGATTACCCGAGTTGATTGATATTCCTTAGCTCCTAAGCTAATCCCGAATACCTTCCAATTATGGAATCATATTCTTCTTAATCCTTTTAATGTCAATTAAAAATTCATCTTTACCCAAGTATGAACTAATTGCATTTTTCAACTTAAAAGTTGCGTTTAGGTAAGAATAGATATCAGTTTCCATTTAGCATCCATCCAAGGACAAATAAACAAATCCAAATCAAGAAATAACATTATATTTCCAGATTAGACAACAAAATCAAACTGATATAACTATTGAAAATATCACACTTGTAATTGTATTCAATATTTCAAGTCATAATCTGTACATTTGCCAATCCAGATGATTGGGCATAGTTTATATAAAACATCCATACAACTCATGGAGAAGAAGAATATATTTTCTTCTTTTCACAATTCCTCGAAGAGGAATAAAGCAACAATTACAATTCATCCTTTATTAATCAAGAAGCATCGTAAAAACAACCATGTCTTCATTCTAATCAAATTCCATCTCGCAAAATGATTTGCACGGGTCGGCTTCAATGAATCGAGCATATTAAGCACTTATCCTTAAAATAGGGTGCTTCAACTAACTGTCTCAATAAAAGAACCCTGCTTTTATGAAACGACAGTTAAACATCAATCACGAAATAGGCACAAAAGAAAGATCAGCATAACAACTGAACTATCAAAATATTATCACAATCAGCAATAAGACTGCTGTCCTGTTTCCACATAATATTAAACATACTGTTATCCTTTCCACGCCTTTCATTAATAATAAATGCAAAGGATGAAACTAACTGAAATGTAAACTCATTACTTTCCTTTCAGTTCGTGTATTAAATTCAAAGCAATCAAGTACAGACAAGAAAGCGAACAACAATGCATATAGTTGCTCCCATCTAAGCACTATAAAATTCATTATTCACGAATTCCAGATTTCCAACTGAATGAAAGAAGAAAAGATCATTTTTCCAAGTCATTCATTCATATCTCTATTTCTTTCCACATGACTGTCCTAACAATGGAATCCAAACGAAAGACAAATCAAGATAACAGTTCAGAGTGAAACTTACAAAATCCATTCGGAATTCACTTTCCGGCAGCAAGAATAATTTCATTTATAATCAGCTTTAAATGAAAACAGGGAAGAATTCATGATAGAACAAGCAATATCAAGATGCAGACCATGTAATTGCTGTACTAGAAGATTCCATACTTCTCTCACTGTATTGTTAACCAAACAAACAGTTATACAATCACGCAATCACTTACTCATATGACCTTTTATATCCATGAACGCATACAATTCATAATAACCAATTACACATTGTTGTTACCTACAGCAAAACCAAATTCTTATGCACCGTAAAGTTCCAATATTATTTTCAGAGTCAAAATAGCAAAAAGATAAGAATTCATTTCTCTAAAATTTCATTAAGAACAATCCTTTTGATCAAAATGAACTCAAACACCCAAATCGTGTTCATCTAAGCAAGACAGCTCAAATTATAAAGATAGCAGAACAGTCGTTCTTATTGAAAAGCAAACTCACATAGCCTGTACAATTTAAATCCAGTATACCACAACAATGGATATCCAATTCGAGTTCTATCTCGGTCAACTGTTAATTTCAAATACAACATTCTCCATTCTCTTAATGAAGTACAGAACGCAAATATAATAATCATATTTCAATACCTTAATAAAGGCAAACCCGCGTAGGGCGCCAATTGCGTAATCTTGGTACAGTCGGGACAGACTCAGAAAACAAGCTGATTTCCACATTTTCCATTTATTTAAAACAGAAATCCAAGTCAAGTTCGCATTCACCAGACAATTCCAAACAGGAGGTCAAACCTCAACTATAGGACGCAATGAAATCAATTTTCCATTACAGCATAAGGGAATATAATCATTCTTTGCACAAAATACAACCAATTGTAATTTTGTCAATCAGTCCGAACAGGAAGACCAAACAACATCTATGAAACACAATAAAACCACCCTATTCTCTCAACAAGGAGAAACGAAATCCATTAATAACTTCAGGAGGAAAACAATCAACTTTTTCCTACTTTCACGAATACCCAGTACGTATTCGTTTAGTTCCTACTCAAGAAAAAGGTACAGCAATAAAAATAATGCTAATACTTCGTTCAATTCGAGTTCAATTACTCAAAGGAAACCCGAATGCCACTTCCATCCAAAATCCAAAACAATACAAGGAAAAAGGATTTACTTTCTTAAAGAAATTTTCAATAAGAACTACTTCAACAACTATTATTTCCTTCCTTCCAGTTCGTTAGCAATAAACAATTGTTTCAATAGTGAAAACAACTCATAATAAGTGTACAGTCCCAAGATACACATAACGAATTTCCCGTTACTGTCAAACGACCAGCACACAGGAAGGTACCTCATTCGAGGAATACAAAAACAATTAAACTCAGCATCCAGGGCAATATTTCTTATTATTTCCAAAATGACAGCCAGATTCAATGAAACCCAATTCATAGCAATATACACAGCTGTATCATCACTTCCCCTTTTTTTTTTTTTTACATACAAGGACAGTTCCCAACACAATAGCAAAGAAAAGATTACATTTAAGGAAACAATTTCACTATAAGGAACGATTACACGGCTTGTACCAATTTCAACAACACGAACAATGAAAGAAATATCTATTTCAGACCTCCATACAAATCAATAACCAATACAATAATTCATCTCCAATTTGATTCGAGCAAATACAAATCAAAACCGAGCAACCTGAACGATTCATCATATCATTTTCCAAACAAAAAAGAAAGAAATCGATGAAACCCAATTCGAATCGACTCGACAACACATCACAAATCAAAACCCAAGAGCAGGGTTGTTTTAATGAGACACTTAAACAAAGCAAGAGTTTTTAAAGAGAAGGGCTTAACATGCCTGTAATCTCTTCTCCTGAACTCGAAGAAAACTTTGTTTGCCGCGTTTTTCCTTCCACAGCGACAACACAAACTTCCCAGCACTCCTTTCTTCTTCAGGCTTAGCAACAGCCTCCAAATCTCCAAGAAAATGTCAAATGCCAAGAGCTGGTTCGACTGAACCAGGCCAGAAAAACCAAATGCAGAGCAACTTTGCCAAAACCAAATCGAAACAATGAAAAATCAAATTCCCTCATACACTTTCCAAGGCGAACTGGTCGCGGGGACCGAAAACAATTAATGCAATTAAGGCTCTGCCCTTTTTCCTTACTTTCCACGCCACCGCCACTTGGGTTGGCGAACTCAATTTTCAAATTTACAAGCAAAAATCAAATTTGGCTCTATCTCCAAATAGATGCCTCTATTTCCTACCTGCCCCGCCAAAACTGGCGCTGTCCACGTATGGACTGTTTATTAAATGCCAATGAATGCCTTTCCTTCATCCTTATCCCTTCCCTCCAAGGGTCTGCGCACCCCTTAGATTAGGATTAGTTTAGGTTGCATATAGTATTCAACCTAGGTCTTAGTTTAGCCTTAGGTTATTAGGGCTTAGGTTATTTTCCCCTTTTTATTTTTTTTTTTATAATTTAAAAATCCACTTAGGATAGTAGGTAGGATGCATGTTAGGACTTAGGATTAGTTTAGGGTTTAATTCATACTAACCACTAACACTAACAACTTCCATCCAAATCCCTACTAACATTCACGTTAATGCAGAGCAGGACGTTCCGTCCTTTGGATCGCGTGCCAAGGCCACCCGTGTCCAGGCATTTCTTGCCTCACGAGGTCCCAAGTTCGACAGTACAGGGTTCAAGAATCGAACCCCTGTCGTTGGCATCTACGTGCCACAGTGTTCACACTGCAATCAGCACTTGCACGCTCATAACAATCTCGGTTCGGTTCAAGTGTGAATCGACACAGAAATCACAAGAGGACCTCAGCATACTTGGATCAATGGAATTGATTCAAGGTATGCTGTCAATCAGCAACAAGAGTTTAGCAAGTATACGACAATTTGTTGTCACATCAGCAAACACACAAGTACAATATTTGTTGTCCCATGCAATAAATCATAGCATGCAAGAATCTAAGTTAGCAACACATTCTCTTAAGATCAAAACATATCTTAACATGTTTGCCTTCATTTCAGCAGCTATAATAGTATGTAAAACATTTACCAAGTTAACGACTCGATGTTTATCGGAGGAGGGATAAGGGATTTACCATTGGCACTTGTCTTGTGGAGGGAGTGTTGGTTGGGATCCACCTAGGGAAAAGAATATGCTTGCATTTCTTACTTTGGGGAGGTATAAGGGATAAATTTGGAGGAGGGATAAGGAGGGGTTGAGGAGGGATAAGGTTTATGGGATGGTTATGTTTTGGTGGTTTGTTTTAGGTGGATGCCCAATTTCAACATGGGAGGCATAAGGAGACCTCCATAGTTCTTGCTCTTGCTTGGAGAAGGAGCCTTTGTTTTGATTGGAATTGTTGTTGTAGTTGAGAACTACATCTTTTTGTTTGTGCATTTCCTTGTGCATGTGAATGTATGTTATATGTGAAAGAAGCTATGTTGCCATGTGTTGTTTTATCATGCTCCATTCCAATATGGTTGGGGCTCGGGGGCCAATGGGGAAAGATGGCTTCTATTTTCCCATTGGATGTCTTGGTTGGGTGGAGAGTGTTGCCTTTCCCCCTTCCTTGTTGTGATTCAAATTGCAAGAATGAAGAAATCAGCAAGCTGCTGTTTGGAGAAAGAAGAATACAGTTTGACAGTCATTCCTTTGAGTAGTTTTAATGTAACCCCACCCACCTCAAGTGGATGAATGTAATTGATATAGATATGTGAGATGTTTACCTTGTTATTGAAAGATGTAATCAAATTTGAGGAATGTAGAGAAGAATTGTAATTCTCTGTTTTACTTGTAAAGAAATGAAATTGAAATGATATACTTGTATCCTTTTGGAAATTGAAAATGGAAAATTCAATCAACTGGAAGGGAGTTAAATTGTAATGTGTTGTTTGAAATCAATGAAAGAATCATGTTCCTTGTTCAATTGCATTGTTGTGTTGTAAATTTTAAGGACTGTTATATCATGCAAACGTTGTTTTAGAAAAGAGAGTACGTATAAAGGAAACTGACAGAAATTAGATACTTTGAATTAAGTCTTAGAATTGAAATCCACTTTGCATTTTGAATGTAAGTGTGTGTTGAATCAATTTGATGACTGAGAGAGGAAATTGGTATGTTTTCCCTTAATTGAAATCTGCATATTAAATTGTAAACTCGTGCAAGAAATAACTCTGTTTTAAATTGTAACTCTGGCTTTTTAAAAATAAATAAATAATGCAACTAATGTACAGTTTAGAGTTATGACTAAAATTAAGGAATGAGACAATGAAATTAAGATGTACTAATGTATAAGAAACCTTGTGGCACTCAGCAATTAAAATGAACAACAAGATCCCCTTCAAAACTAGAAATTATACTTGCGTAATTTGAATTCTGTCAAAAGATGTAAAAATGCAAATGGGAAAGAAATCAACGAATTGAATCTTGGAAACAATCTTAAACTCATCCTAGACCATCCCTTCATGTTCTGGTTGCATGCTGAGGAGAAAAGAAATCAAATTGAACAAAACTTAAAAGTTATAAAAATTGCAGTCTTAAATTACAAACCCTGCAGATCTATTTCTTAAAATTGACCCTTGAAACGTTATCAAATTCTAAAATTGATGATTTTTGTGCAAAGAGGACTCCGAGAGATTTCCGGAAAGTCCAAGTTTACCAAAAATGGAGCTTCCTATCAAAAGTTATGGCCATTTGAAGTTTTACTTCAAAATGGCCATCCCAAACCAAAAATGAAATAATTCGACCTTAGAAAAATTTAAATTTTGAACTTTGGAAAAATTTCCTAAAAATTTCTGCAGCCCCGCCACCCTCTCATCCTATCAGAAGTTGCCACGTGGCACCTTGGAGGGGCAGCCATTATTAAAAACTTAACTTTTTGAAAATTTTGCCTTGGGAAAATTTTCACAAATTTCCCCGCAAACCCGCGCCCCCAACCAATCACGTGCTGACACGTGGCGGGGGTGTGCGAGATCAAAATGGAAAACTTAACCCTTTTTTCCTTTTGGAAAATTTTCTCTTTTTCCTCCACCGGCCTGCAGCAAATCACAAAGTGCCACGTGGCCATTTGAGCAAGTGCGGAGGCATGGAGGAAAATTTTCCTTTGGAAAATTGAGACTTTGGTTTTGGGAAAAATTTCAAATGTTTCCCCACGACCCGCCTGCCCGAACGAATCACGTGATGACACATGGCGTTTGGGAAAATTTTCCCAATTTTCTCCCTATCCCCGTGGACCTCTAAGGGAAAATTTTCCCCTAAAACTCCACTGGCCATAACTTAAGTTTTACAAGGAGTTAGGAGGACTTCTTTATATGGTTGGAAAGGTGAGGAAATTTCCTATCCAATGAGCCTAGTTTAGGAAAGTTTTGATAATTCTAAGTGTGTGAAAAATCTAGTTGAATTTCAGGGCTTGATAGAGAGCATGCCTGGCGATAAATTTCTCCCTGAACCTTAGTAAAACTTGTAACCCCCAAATTGGAACCTTGCAAACTTGTTATAAGATAAAGATGGAAATCTTGTGTTTGGTTAATTAGAATCTATTCTGGAACCTATTGGTTTCAAACTAGTATCTTGCTACTTGTTTGTAAACCCTTCTTACAAAAAAAAATTATTCCATAATTTTCCTAGTTTGTTTCTTGGTCTCAAGTGGTAGTTGAAGCAGGCATTACACTTGGTATCAGAGCAATGGTTCAAAAGCTTGGACCATTGGGCACACTAGAAACATTGAGACTTGAAACCTAAAACTAGCAAATTGATAATCTAGAAAACAAAACAAATTGAAAAAATGAACATGTTAGTAAACTTAGAAAACTGAAGAAAACTCAAGGTAATGAACTAACTCCCACTGCCAGTGCAGGGAGCTCAGACGGAGTAGGAGGAATGTTCGCAGAGGCTCAGAGTCACCTCCACCACCGCCACCACCACCACCAAACCAGGGTTTAGCAGCTATCCTACCACATATTTTACAGACCCTCCAGGATGTTAATGCCGCCTTACGCGGAGGATCAGTAGGAGGGCGCTCAGCAGACAGGATAGAGATACTTCCATTGAGGGACATGCACCTCCTCCACATGGTGAGGAGGATGGAGGAGAGAATTTTCATGTAGAGTCAGTCAGAGTAGATTCACCACCTAGGAGGCAGGGTGACAGAGTTCTGGAGCATAGAGAGAGGTCTCAGAGCCCTAGGCTTAGGGATGAGCTTATAGAGAGGCCCAGAGGCCGTCAGACCACAGCTGCGGATCATATCAGGGAGATCCTGAAGCTTAGGCCCTCACATTATTTAGGTGACACAGGTGGTTTCTAGGCAGAGGCCTGGCTGTTAGCTTGAGTGGTTGCTTTAAGCTTTGTCCTTGTTCTAGCAACATGAAAGTTGTGTTGCAATCCATCTACTGAAGGACAGAGCTGGAGTATGGTGGAGGACAGAGGAGCAGAAGCTCCATATAGATTTAGAGACAGTCACTTGGGAGCTGTTTGAGGAGAGATTCAGGAGTAGATACTTGCCACGAGATTCATACAACAGAGGATCGATGAGTTCCATGACCTTCGACAGGCTTCCCTTACAGTGGCCGAGTATGAGAGTAGGTTCTTGGACCTACTTCAGTACGTTGATTACATGTAGGATGAGCAGGTGCAGATCCACAGGTTCATCCGGGGCCTTAATATAGACATTGGAGGTGCTGTTCGGATCCACTACCCACAGACATTAGCAGAGGCCATTGAGAAGGCCTACATTACAGAGGAGACTCGGGGTAAAACCCAGCAGGCTAGAGACCAGTTAGGAGCCGTATTTAGTAGTTGCAGGATAGTAGATCGAGGGGGGGCTCCTCTTCCTCGTGGTGGTCAACATTCTTCACAGTCATCTTTTAGGCCACAAAGCAGCAGCAGCAGTCCCACCCACCTTTTTGGCCTCCTCAGAGAGTTGATGCACAGAGAGGTCGGAGCATGGGGCCTCCTAGGGGTCCCACTAGGACACAGGTGGAGCTAGAGCTCAGTCGGTAGGAGCTCGACCACAGAGGCCACAACAGACTATGGCTAGATCATCAGGGTCCACAACACCTACCTCTAGGGCACCTTCTGGTGGTGCTTGTAGTTTGGAGGGCGTCAGGTGGTTGCTTCGGTGTGGAGTAGTGGGACACTTTTGGAGAGATTGCCCCTAGAACCCTAATAAGGGTAAGGCACCCATCTCAGAGCCTACAGTCGGAGACATGGGATGGAGTCACAGGATCTACGCAGCGGTTGAGAACCGCCAGGCCGAGCACCAGAGCACGGTCATTGAGACCCCAGGTAGTATCGGAGGTGTTCCTACCTCCATATTGTTTGACTCTGGTTCTTCTGATTCATTTATTGCACCATCCTTAGTAGAGCGATGCAGGCTGGTGGCTGTTAGACAGGGTCATAGTTGGGATGTTGAGATGGCTTCAGGAGCCAAGGTCTCGGTAGACTCCTTAGTAAAGGAGTGTGTTGTTAACTTGGGACCTTTCACCACCACTTCAGATCTCTACGTACTTCCTTTGGGCTCGTATGGAGTCATTTTAGGCATGGATTGGTTGTCTGCACATAGGGCCAGGATGGATTGTTATCATAAGACTATATCTTGTGTAGACAATCTTGGAGTTGAGTCGGTGATTTCTGGGGTCAGGAGACCTGTTTCTATTCGCACTATCTCTACTATGCAGCTCAAGCGGTGTGTGCGATGGGGTTGTCAGATGTATGCAGTCACAGTCAGTGACCTGGACAGAGGATGGGTCTAGTGGGCCATCGCTAGATGACCATCCCATTTTGAGAGAGTATGTAGATGTTTTTCCAGGGGAGCTACCAGGGATGCCACCCCCACGTGAGATTGATTTCCATATTGATCTGGTTCTAGGAGCAGAGCCTATCTCACGAGCTCCTTATCGGATGACCACCCCAGAGCTCTGTGAGCTCAAGTTGCAGCTGGAGGGCCTTCTAGAGAAAGGCCTTATCCATCCTAGTGTATCCCCTTGGGGTGCACCGGTTATTTTGTTAAGAAGAAGGATGGATCCTTGCGGTTGTGCATAGACTATCGCCAGCTGAATAAGGTAACGATCAAGAATCGTTATCCCCTGCCATGCATTGATGACTTGTTTGATCAAATGAAAGGGGCCACGGTGTTCTCTAAGATTGATCTCAAGTCTGGGTACCATCAGTTGAGGATTACAGAGACAGACATCCATAAGACTACTTTTCATACGAGGTATGGGCACTATGAGTTCACAGTGGTGCCTTTTGGTTTGACAAATGCCCCCGCTGTGTTTATGAGTTTGATGAATGGGGTATTCAGGACCTTTCTAGACCACTTCGTGCTCATCTTTCTTGATGACATTCTGATTTACTCACGTACGTGTGAGGAGCATGAGGGGCACCTTCGACAGTTCTTCAGTGTCTTCGTGAGCAGCAGCTTTTTGGGAACTTGGAGAAGTGTGCTTTCTTTCAGTCAAAGATTCAATACTTGGGTCATATCATCTCGGTGAAGGTATTGTTATCCAAAATGTGCCCCTGCTCATTTTTTGTGGCTAACTCCTCTCATTTTTTCTCTCTTGTGCCTCAGTCATAATATTTTGCTTTTCAGCACTCAAAACCTTCTAGAAATGACACCATTGGATAGAGCTCTTTCTCATCTTTCTAGAAAGGTAAAGTTTTCCTCCTAACTCCATGTATTTTTGAAGTTATGGCTCGGCGGAGTTTTTTGGAAAATTTTCCCTGAAAGGCCCGTGGCCAATGAGATGCCGCCATGTGGCACCTAGAGTGGTGGAGCACGGGAAATTTTGGAAAATTTTCCAAATGACCAAAAAGGTGCAAAAATTCAAATTTTTGCCCGCCAACCCGATTTGGCCTTGTTTTGCCCTAAAACTTCAAATGGCCATATCTTTCGATCTAGAGCTTAGTTTTTCACGTTCTTTATATCAATGGAAATCTGGTGAAATTCTCTACAAGATTCCAGGGTCATTTTTTCATTTTGATGGAGTTTGGAGAGAGAAAATTGAAAAATACCTCTGGCATGTGGTCATGGATAGAAATGACGTTTCAACCACCGTTTTTAATGAAGAATGGCTCGCATTCTCTCCCAGCATGGCTAAAAATGTTAGGGGATGGGTCTGTAAGGATGCCCATGTTGTTTTTAATGTGTTTTGGTCAATGGTTGAATCCCTTCCACGTTTTCCCACGTTTCTCTCTCCGGCTTGTCCTCAGACCGTAAAAAGCCGATTTGGCTCATTTTCAAAGGGTTGAACATTTTTTGTGTATTGTAGGTCCCCTTTCTCACCTTGGAAGTGATTTTGGTGGAATATCAGACCTTTTCTAAGAGCTGCAACTTTATTTTACCTCTCAGGTGTTGTAATGCAAGTGATTTTGATGATTAAAATAACAATACAACCTCTGTGATTAGTTTTCATCCTCTGCCTGTGTTGTTTGGTTAATTTATGATCCTTCATTACAATTATCAGTTTGTGCATGAGGTTCTTTGTTACATTTTTATGGACTGTGTCAATCTGCAGAAGTAAAAAATGCTCACCACTCCTTTGGTGCATCACCTATTAGCATTAGTTTTAGCTTTTTTGCATTCTCTATCTCTGTCTCCTTTGGAATTTAGGGTAGGGTTAGGAATATAGACCTCTGCAACTTGTAAGTGATAAATCTGACTAGAGGAACTGAGGAACTAGCCTCTAAACTGGAGATTCCTTTCTCATTTTGCAAGTCCCACACTTGGGGAAAGGATTCAATGTTGTGCAATCACACTGGATGCTAGTATGATCAAACTAGAAATCTGATCAACATCCAGGGGGTGCTGCTGATTTGCAACAACAGTTTTGGCACGCCGGTGGGACCTTAGAGGTCTTCATCTTCATTGCAACAAAATTGATGTGCATTTGTTGTAAGTTTCTTGCTTTAAAAGAGCTATAAATTACACATCTGGTGACTCCAAGGAAGAAGAATCAGCTGGTTTTAGCAGTGCAGACCTGAAAACTCATGAGAAGAATCAACACAAGGTCAAGAGCTGGAGAGGAAGAGGTGCTGTTTGAATATCTGCAGTTATCTCCAAGAATAAGGCAAAGTGGGAGGAGAATCCAAAGGTCTCCATCTCCACCAAACAGAACTCTCTCAACTCCTCCACCTGGTAGGCCTTTCATTCAATCAACAAGGGTTCTAAGGCCAATCAGAATGGCACAAAACAACCCCTATGTCAATTTCACTGGTAGCAACCCACTTGCTCTCAATGCACAAAATCCAATCCCAGTTGCAGCATTGAAGAACATTCCATACTTCACTGGAGAAAATCAGACCTCACCTGGTGATCATGTTAAGGATATTGCTAACATTTGTGCAATCCATGAGATCAATGAGATGCAAGTTGCTGTCAAACTGCTGGCATCTTCATTCAAAGGGAAAGCTTTGCAATGGTTCAGGAGTCTTGCCTCAGGTTCTATTCAAAATTGGAATCAACTATGTATAGCCCTCCATGAGTAGTTTGGGGAAAAGGGAGACAACTTGTCCCTTTTGGAGCAGCTGACAACTATCAAAAGAGCTCCCAATGAGCAGCTGACTGATTTTAATTTTAGATTTCAAAGGACTTGGGAGAGAATTCCAGTGGCAGTCAGGCCAACAGCAGAAGGTGCTTTTCTTTATTACCTTAAAGCTTTAAATTCTGATATTTCTATGTTAATTCAGTCCATGGGAGGCACAACTATCCCCATTGCTTATAGCATTGCCATTAGAGCTGAAAATTGTTTGATTCAAGCTGGAAAGATGGCTCCTAGGCCTCCAATGCCATTATTTCCAAGTTTAGAGAGCCCAAGTACTAGCCAAGTTCCTAATTTAGCTTCTATTCCCACTCCTAGAAATCATAGTTCAAGTGAAGCTTCCACTTCATCTTCTAGTGCCTCAAATGAACTTCAAGAAGTCATGAAGCAATTGCAAAATCTAGGTAATGAGCTGGTTACACTCAAAAGGCAAAGAAGCTCAAGGTTTTAGACCTTCCTTCTAGCCTCAAGCTCAAAGATAACAAGCAGCCATATCAACCTCATAGACCACCCAATCCAGCTTGCAAATCTAAATCAAGCAAGGCCCCCGCCACAATGAGATCATTTCAGCCCTATAATCCCAATGCTACATCTACATCTAAAGCATTAGTGCCATGACAAAACAATATAACTCAAGATTATGACTGGTGTTTCCCATGCAATGAACCTCATAACCAGTCCATGTGCTTCAATGGTGCCTTGAATCAAGCATTAATGGTGACAGCAACTGGTGTGGAGGGTGAAGGTAGTCAAGGAAATAACCAGCAACAAGAAACATTCCAGCAACAATCAGCTCCAAATGATACCACACTTGTAAACTGACAGGCAGAAGATTTTTGTGGCATGAATCAAATGATTTCCCAAAGTGTTGCAGCCAACACAAGGTCAAAGAGAAGAAATTTGGGTGAAGAACAGCCATTGGCCCCAAGTAATTCATGACCTTCTGTCACTCCACAAACTATTGGCAAACAAAATGCAATCCCAAGCACGCAAGGATTGCCTAAAACAGCCCCTAGGCCAACCCAAATGCCAGTTGTTGCTGCCCATGTGCAAGGAATGAATGTGTAGGCCAAGGGACAGCAGAGGGATACTTCATCTCCATTCAGTATCATTGATCAGATGAAGAAGACAAATGTAAACATATCAATGTGGGAATTGTTGTTGCAAATCGAGCACCCCGGATGTAAATCAGGTTTCTAAGTTGATGTTTCAGCATCCAGTGTGATTTCACAACATTGAAACCTCTCTCCAAGTTTGGGACTTGTAAAATGAGAGAGGCATCTCCATATTAGAGGCTGGTTCCTCAAACTCCTCTTATCAAATCTGTTATTTGCACAATTACAGAGGTTTGAATCCTAATTTTATCCTAATTTGCAAGGAGACGGGGATAAGAAATGCAAAAATTGAAACTAAACTGATAAGTGTGATACACCAAAGGAGTGGTGAGCACTTCTTGTTAATGAAAATTGACACAAATCAGAAATTGCAACATAAAACATCATACACAGTTGATAAGCTATAATCAAGAGTTTGAAATGAAGTAAACAACACATACAAAGGACTCAAAGCATTCACGATCCTCCCGCATTGTGATTTTCAACATCAAAATCCTTGTATTCCAACACCAAAGAGGCAAAAAAACTCTGTTACAATTCTTGGAAGGTCCGATACTTCCAAAATCACTTGTTGAAGGTGAAAACAAAAGCTTTTGTGCAAAAAGGTGTTCATCCTTTGAAAAATGAGCCAAATCGGCTTTTACAAAGGTATCATTAGTCGAGCCCAGGAGAGAGAAAATGTGAAAAAACGTGGGAGCCATTCCCATTAACCAAAATGCATTAAAAATAGTATGGAGGTCCTTAAAACCCATGCCCCGACATTTTTAACCATGCTGGAGAAGAATGTAACCCATTTTGCATTAAAATTGGTTGTTGAAACGTCAGTTCTATCCATGGGCACGTACCAGAAGTGTTTTTTGATTTTCTCCCTCTAAACTAAACCAAAATTCAAAATTGACCATGTAATCTTGTAGAGAATTTCACCATCTTTCCATTAATATAAATAACGTGAAAATCCAAGCTCTGGATCGAAAGTTATGGTGATTTGAAGTTTTAGGGAAAAAAGTGCCAAAATCGGATCGGCAGGCAAAAAGTTTGAATTTTTACCCGTTTGGTCTTTGGAACATTTTTCAAATTTTCCCCATGCTCCACCACTCCAGGTGCCACATGGCATGTTCTGATTGGGCACGGGCCCTTCTTGACCATTTTTTCCTTTGGGTCACTTGGTGTTTTTCGCCCTTGGACACGTGGCGCTCCCGATTGGGTGCATGGGCCTTCTAGGAACAATTTCCCACCAAAACTCTGCGAAGCCATAACTTGAAAAATACGTGGAGTTAGGAGGAAAAATTTACCTTTCTGGAAAGCTGAGAAAGAGCTCTATCTAATGGTGCCACTTCTAGAAAGATTTGAGTGCCTAAAAATCAAAAAATGGAGACTGAGGCACAAGAGAGGCAAGAACACAAGGAGTTAGCCATCCAAAATGAGCAGGGGGCACATTTTGGATAACAATTTTGGCGACTCGTAGGGGTCATCTGCCTCTTTGGATGAATGATTAGTAGCTGAAGCAATCCATTGGTCATGGAGTCATGAGTAGTATCCTGAAAACCGATCTCGAACTTTGAAAACTTCCTCTCGAATCGCTTGAAACCCATTGGACATGGAGTTGTTCCCACCAAAGTGCCATCAAAACGAATCATGCAAGAGCGAAACCAGCAGCACCAAAACTATGTACAAACTGAAAATCATACATGCTCCAAATGGAACATGTAGAGTGTGCACAAGAACTTCTTCTACTGAAAGCAAACCTACCTAATCTACTCTAACTAGAAGCAAAGGTGAGCTAAATGAACCCCTGCACTGGTTGTGTAAAATAGCTTCCTTTCTTCAAAATTGGCAGCCATGCAAATGATTTGGAGCTGAGTATGGCTGATTGGATGAGTGGAAAATCAACAAGAATATGGTCTTCTACCCAAATTAGCAAGGTGTCAACTCGAATACAAATCCAATACCTCTTTTAGTTGCTCTTTGCATTTGGATCGGAGAGGTATGACACTGATCCTTGGAACTTTGCAGCTCATCCTCATGCTTAGAAGCAAGCATGACTGGTTGTGGCTTCTCCTTTGGCTCCAATGAAACCAAATACATAATTGGGCAAGGTCCGATCCATTGAGTATGCCCATAATTCTAATTTTCAGCTCCAAGAATGGAGTTCTCTTGTAGACCTTGAATGGATGGTGTGGAAGCAATGGTAGAACCCTTCTGCCCTTTCTCTTCCTCCAATGAAGGACATGAAAGATTAAAATCTTCCAATCTTGATTCCAAAGAGCTTCTATAAGATGCAGGCTGCTGCAAATGAATACTCTCCTCCATGACAGCAGGCTCTTGTGTTTGGAAGATGGATGATGAAAGAGAGAATGGTGGAAATTCAACCGGTTCTTCTTCATCAAAACAGTCCTCCAAATCAGACAGTAAAACTCCTCATTGCTGTCCTGCTGCAAATGTTCAACCTCTCCCATGGCGTTCTCTTGATCTGTAACTTGATCACCATGGTTTCTTTCATCCTCCAGCATTGAGTTTGAGGGATCAAACTCTTCTTCAGTACTAGAACTTGAGAGAGATGAAGTAGAGAGAAGAACTGAAGGTTCTTCTATAACCTGCTTTGTGCTCAAAGCCTTTGGATCTGCACTTTTCTCCCCCATAGCTGGAATGTGCTCCTCTTCTTTTGGATTTGGAGCAGCTTCTCCTTCCTCTTGCTATCCCTCATGACTGATTTTTGCAATTTGAATTAGATCAGCATTTCCTTCAAATTTCACTATCTTTCCATTGATATAAAGAACGCGAAAAACCGAGCTGGATCGAAAGATATGGTGATTTGAAGTTTTAGGGAAAAATAGGGCCAAATCGGATCGCTTTGATATTTTTGGCCTGGACATGTGGTGAGTTCGATTGGGTCAGGGGCCTTCTAGGGAAAATTTCCCACAAAAACTCCACCGAGCCATAACTTGAAAAATACATAGAGTTAGGAGGAAAACTTTACCTTTCGGAAAGATGAGAAAGATCTCTATCCAATGGTGTCATTTCTAGAAGGTTTTGAGTGCACGAAAAGTAAAGTTTTGTGGCTGAGGCACAAGAGAGGGAAGAATGAGAGGAGTTAGCCACAAAATGAGCAGGGGGCACATTTTGGATAACAATTTTGGTGACTCAGAGGGGTCATCTGCCTGCTGGATGAAGTTACCAGTTGCCTGAAGCATCCATTGGGCATGGAGTCATGAGTTGTAGCCTGCAAACTGATCTGAACTTTGAAAACCTCCTCTCTAAGCCACTTGGAAACCCACTGAAATGGACTGCAAGAGCAAAACTAGCACCACAAAAACTATGTACAAAACTAAAAATCATACATGCTCCAAATGGAACATGCAGAGTGTGCACAAGCACTTCTTTTACTGAAAGCAAACCTACCTACTCTACCCTAATGGAAACAAAGGTGAGCTAAACAAACCCTGCAACTGGTTGTGCAAAATAGCTTCCTTTCTTCAAAATTGGCAACCATGCAACTAATTTGGCATTGAACATGGCTGATTGGATGAATGGAAAATCAACAAGAAGCTGGTCTTCCACCCAAATCATCAAGGTATCAGCTGAAGGCAAATTCAATACCTCTTTTAGTTGTTCTGCATTTGGATTGGAGAGGTATGACAACTGATCCTTGGTTCTTTGTAGCTCATCCTCATGCTTAGAAGCAAGCATGACTGGTTGTGACTTCTCCTTTGGCTCCAATAAAGCCAAATACCTGATTGGGCAAGGTATGATCCGTTTGATATGCCCATAGCTCTGATTTTCAACTCCAAAAATGGAGTCTTCTTGTAGACCTTCTTGGGTGGGTGATGTGGAAGCAATGGTAGAACCTTTCTACCCTTTCTCCTCTTCCAATGAAGAACATGAAAGATTAAAATCTTCCAATCTTAGTTCCAAAGAGCTACTATAAGATGCAGTGCACTTTCTGCAAATGAATGCTCTCCTTCATGACAATGCAGGCTCAAGTATTTGGGACGTGGAAGATGAAAGAGAGAATGGTGGAAACTCAACCGGTTCTTCTTCATCAAAACAATCCTCCAAATCTGACAGATAAACTACCTCATTGTTGTCCTGCTGCAAATGCTCAACTTCCTCCACGGTATCCTCTTGATCTGTAACTTGATCATCATGGTTTCTTTCATCCTCCAACATTGAGTTTGAGGGATCAAACTCTTCTTTAGCACTAGAACTCGAGAGAGATGAAGTAGAAAGAAGAATTGAAGGTTCTCTTGTAGCCTACTTTGCGCTCAAAGCCCTTGGATCTATAATTTTCTCCTCCACAACTAGAATGTGCTCCTCTTCTTTTGGATTTGGAGTAGCTTCTCCCTCTTCTACTACTTGAAGACAATCTTGTTCTTGATAGAACTCTTCCTCTAGCACGAAGTTCGTTAAGTCAAACTCTTCGATCTGCTGCTCTAGAGGACAAGTTGGGACTGTAGGATCTTCTTCAGAGCTTTCTTCCTCCATGGCTGATTGTGCAACTTGAATTGAATCAACATTCTCTTTGAATAGAATGCTAACATGGACACTACTTTCTAAGCAAACTGATTGTTGATCTGCTTCTTCTTTTTGCTCTTCTCCTGCTGCAGCAAATTCAGTCCTAACCACCACTTGTTTTCCAACTCCAACCTCTTCTAAAGGCTTAACCATCAAGGGGATCTTTGTCATCCCAAATTTAAGAGCCCAACTCTTGAGACTTCGAATTTCTTCATCCTTGTTTGGCTTTTCTTTTTGTTGTTGTTTTCCTTGACTGGCATTCTGATTTTTATCCTCCCAACATGGATTTGGGAATGCAAGAGGAGAAGTGGATTGTAACTCAAATGATTTGGCAATTTTTTGTGGTGGTGGAGGAGGTAGAAACTCTTGTTTCTTTAGAGGAGTGGGTATTTCATTAGCTCTTTTGGAGGGGATGACTGTTTGGAAGGAAAGGGGAAAGAAGAATTGAGATGGGGTGGAAGACTAGGGGATGGAGAAATGGAATTAACTCCTGGGGTAGCATTGACTAGATTTAGAATTTGAAATTCCAAATGAGATGATGCTGCTTGAGTAATGGGAAGAGAAAAACTAGATGATGGTGTAGAACTTACCCATTGACAAGGTTGTTCAACACCAAGTGTATAGGCTTCTATTTTTGCTGTCCATTGTGCAAGTTGGGGCAGCATCTTCATCATAAAGTCCAGCTTCTCCTGAGGGCTGAAGTGTCTTGGAAAAGGGCCTCCCCATGGACAAGGAGTCCTGCAACTAATTCTAAAATCCTTCATTTGAGCTTACGCTCTTGATTGCACCTTCTTTGCCTCCGTCTTTTGGATTTTTTCCACAAAATCTGCATCTTCCATTTGATTGTCTTCATTTCATGTGTACCCTTGTTCTTGATGTGCTTCACAACCAAACTAACTTTGGCACTTGCTGCTCATATGGGTAGACATGCTGATTTTGAATTTGATCAAAATGCTGATTTGGAGGATTTGTAAAACATGTTGGAGGTGTGATATACTCTGCTATTGTAAATGTGAATTCCATGATGGAAATGAAGTCATGATTGCACAAATTCATGGAATGGAAAAGAATGAAAATGATGGAAATAAGAATGGATGGAAATGAATGGAAAGCAGTCTCGCAACTTAGAGAATGAGTTGTTTACCGGATGGAGTCGCGGATGTGCTTTTGAAAGTGCCTCCAAAGGCTGAATCTTTAACAGAACACACCAACTGTCAAAGATAAAATGGAAGACCTCTAAGGTCCCACCGTGTGCCAAAAACTGTTGTTGCAAATCAGCGGACTTCCACGGATGCAAATCAGGTTTCTAAGTTGATGTTTCAGGCATCCAGTGTGATTGCACAACATTGAAACCTCTCTCCAAGTGTGGGACTTGTAAAATGAGAGAGGAATCTCCAGATTAGAGGTTGGTTCCTCAAACTCCTCTGATCAGATCATGTATTTTACACAATTACAGAGGTTTGAATCCTAATCCTACTCTAAATTCCAAGGAGATAGAGATAGAAAGTGCAAAAATTGAAACTAAACTAATAGGTGATACACCAAAGGAGTGGTGAACACTTCTTGTTCATGCAAATTGACACAATTTCATAAAATGAAACATGAAACATCATACACAAAGCCGATAAGATGTAATTAGAGGTCCTGAAATGAAGCAAGACAATACAAACAAAGGACTAAAATTGATCACGTAGTGCACTGTCATTTTTCATCACAAAATCCTTGCATTTGCAACATCAAAGAGGTAGAAACCTATTACAATCATGAAGAAGGTCTGATACTTGCAAAAATCACTTGTTGAAGGTGAAAGAAGAAGCTTGCTATCCAAAAAGTGTTCCCTTTCAAAAAATGAGCCAAATATGGCTTTTACAATGCATGGGTCGAGCCTGGGAGAGAGAATACATGTAAAAAACATGGAAGCCATTCCCCATTGAATGAAGATGCATTAAAACAACATGGGCATCCTTACAGACCCATGCCCTGACATTTTTCGCCATGCTGAAGAAGAATGCGACCCATTTTGCATTAAAACTGGTTGTTGAAACGTCATTTCGCCATTACCATGTGCCAAGAATTTTTGATTTTATCTCTCTAAACTCCACTAAAATGTAAAATTAACCCTGGAATCTTGTAGAAAATTTCAAAGCTTTCCATTGATATAAAGAATGCGAAAAACCGAGCTCTAGATTGAAAGATATGGCGATTTGAAGTTTTAGGACAAAACAGGGCCAAATCGGGTCGCTTTGATATTTTTGGCCCGGACACATGGCGAGTTCGATTGGCATGCAGGCCTTCTAGGGAAAATTTCCCACAAAACTCGCCAAGCCATAACTTGAAAAATACATGGAGTTAGGAGGAAAACTTTACCTTTCGGAAAGGCCGAGAAAGAGCTCTATCCAATGGTGCCATTTCCGGAAGGTCTTGAGTGCTGAAAGCAAAATTTTGTGACGAGGCACAAGAGAGGGAAGAATGAGAGGAGTTAGCCACAAAATGAGCAGGGGGCACATTTTGGATAATAGGTAGCAGAAGGAAAGGAAATTTTTGAAGTAGTCAAAGAAGCCATCTCTCAAGCCCCAACTCTCATCAACCCAGATTTCTCCAAGGATTTCATCCTCTATGCGTTTGGAGGTGATGATACTATTTCTACAATTTTGGTATAGCAGAATAAAGACAATGATGAGCAGCCAATTGTTTTCTTTAGCCAAAGCCTGGAGGACTATGAGGTGAGATATTCTTTCATTGAGAAGCATGTTCTTGCAGTAATCAGGAGCTTGAAGAAATTCAAGCATCTAGTTTCAAACAATAAGGTCCAATTGCTAGTTTCTCATGCAGGGGTTAAAGACTTCCTCCTCAACAAAGACTTGAATGAAAAAAGGGCAGGTTAGATTACTCATGTCATGGAGTATGACATTGAGATCAAAGTCACCAAGTTGGTAAGAGGAAAAGGATTGTGTGAGCAGTGATCTTGAGTAAACAAGAGGAATCATGCAACGAGAAGGAGTCTGCTTTGGTGTTGCAATACAGCCATGAGCAAGGAAGCACTCAAGAGGAGAATGATGGTGTCCCCACTCCTTGCTGGACCCAAGGTTTAATGCACTTCTTAAGCACAGTCTATATCCTCCGAGAGATGAACAATACCCAAAGAAGACACTTCGAGGTTGCAAGTGTCTCATATGCCCTTGTTGATGGTGTTTTATTCAAAAGAGATGTGAATGGAATACTTTGCTTTGAGATGCATTGGTACAAATCAGATTCATAAGGTCTTTGGAAGAGTTCCATGGTGGACCAGCTAGTGGCCATTTTTCACCAAGAGTGACAAACTCTAAAGATCATGAGGGCTGGTTATTATTGGCCCAAGATTTTCAATGATTGTTATGCATGGATCAAGAGGTGCAAGAATTGTGCATTTTCACGAGGTAAAGAGAGGCTTGTGTTGCGATTCATCTACTGAAGGACAGAGCTGGAGTATGGTGGAGGACAGAGGAGTAGAAGCTCCATATAGATTCAGAGACAGTCACTTGGGAGCTGTTTGAGGAGAGATTCAGGAGTAGATACTTGCCACGGAGATTCATACAGCAGAGGATCGATGAGTTCCACGACCTTCGACAGGCTTCCCTTACAGTGGCCGAGTATGAGAGTAGGTTCTTGGACCTACTTCAGTATGTTGATTACATGTAGGATGAGCAGGTGCGGATCCACAGGTTCATCCGAGGCCTTAATATAGACATTGGAGGTGCTTTGTTCGGATCCACTACCCATAGACATTAGCAGAGGCCGTTGAGAAGGCCTACATTGTAGAGGAGACTCGGGGTAAAACCCAACAGGCTAGAGACCGGTTAGGAGCCGTATTCAGCAGTTGCAGGATAGTAGATCGAGGGGGTCGACTCCTCTTCCTCGTGGTGGTCAACATTCTTCACAGTCATCTTTCAGGCCACATCAACAGCAGCAGTAGTCCCGCCCACCTTTTTGGCCTCCTCAGAGAGTTGATGCACAGAGAGGTCGGAGCATGGGGCCTCCTAGGGGTCCCACTAGGACACAGGGTGGAGCTAGAGCTCAGTCAGCAGGAGCTCGATCACAGAGGCCACAACATACTATGGCTAGATCATCAGGGTCCATAACACCTACCTTTAGGGCACCTTACGGGTGGTGCTATATTTTGAATGGCGTCGGTGGTTGCTTTGGGTGTGGAGTAGTGGGACACTTTTGGAGAGATTTCCCCCATAACCCTAATAAGGGTAAGGCACCCATCTCAGAGCCTATAGTCGAAACATGGGATGGAGTCACAGGATCTACGCAGCGGTTGAGAACCTGCCAGGCCGAGCACCAGAGCACGGTCATTGAGACCCCAGGTAGTATCGGAGGTGTTCCTACCTCCATATTGTTTGACTCTGGTTCTTCTGATTCATTTATTGCACCATCCTTAGTAGAGCGATGCAGGCTGGTGGCTGTTAGACAGGGTCATAGTTGGGATGTCGAGATGGCTTCGGGAGCCAAGGTCTCGGTAGACTCCTTAGTAAAGGAGTGTGTTGTTAACTTGGGACCTTTCACCACCACTTTAGATCTCCGCGTACTTCCTTTGGGCTCGTATGGAGTCATTTTAGGCATGGATTGGTTGTCTGCACATAGGGCCAGGATGGATTGTTATCATAAGACTATATCTTGTGTAGACGATCTTGGAGTTGAGTCGGTGATTTCTGGGGTCAGGAGACATGTTTCTATTCACACTATCTCTACTATGCAGCTCAAGCGGTGTGTGCGATGGGGTTGTCAGATGTATGCAGTCACAGTCAGTGACCAGACAGAGGATGGGTCTAGTGGGCCATCACTAGATGACCATCCCATTTTGAGAGAGTATGCAGATGTTTTTCCAGAGGAGCTACCAGGGATGCCACCCCCACGTGAGATTGATTTCCATATTGATCTTGTTCCAGGAGCAGAGCCTATCTCACGAGCTCCTTATCTGGATGACCACCCCAGAGCTCTGTGAGCTCAAGTTGCAGCTGGAGGGCCTTCTAGAGAAAGGCCTTATCCATCCTAGTGTATCCCCTTAGGGTGCACCGGTTATTTTGTTAAGAAGAAGGATGGATCCTTGCGGTTGTGCATAGACTATCGCCAGCTGAATAAGGTAACGATCAAGAATCGTTATCCCCTGCCATGCATTGATGACTTGTTTGATCAAATGAAAGGGGCCACGGTGTTCTCTA
The DNA here is from genome assembly GCA_018340775.1 of Taxus wallichiana var. yunnanensis. Classification (NCBI taxonomy): domain Eukaryota; kingdom Viridiplantae; phylum Streptophyta; class Pinopsida; order Cupressales; family Taxaceae; genus Taxus; species Taxus wallichiana. Next base: position 52,393 of record JADAXU010000085.1, on the reverse strand, counting down.
AGATTGATCTCAAGTCTAGGTACCATCAATTAAGGATTATAGAGACAGACATCCATAAGACTACTTTTCATACGAGGTATGGGTACTATGAGTTCACAGTGGTGCCTTTTGGTTTGACGAATTTCCCCGCTGTGTTTATGAGTTTGATGAATGGGGTATTCAGGACCTTTCTAGACCGCTTCGTGCTCATCTTTCTTGATGACATTCTGATTTACTCACGTACATGTGAGGAGCATGAGGGGCACCTTCAACAGTTCTTCAGTGTCTTCGTGAGCAAAGAGCTTTTGGGAACTTGGAGAAGTGTGCTTTCTTTGATCGAGATTCAATACTTGGGTCATATCATCTCAGTGAAGGTATTGTTATCCAAAATGTGCCCCTGCTCATTTTTGTGGCTCAACTCCTCTCATTTTTTCCTCTCTTGTGCCTCAGTCATAATATTTTGCTTTTCAGGCACTCAAAACCTTCTAGAAATGACACCATTGGATAGAGCTCTTTCTCATCTTTCTAGAAAGGTAAAGTTTTCCTCCTAACTCCATGTATTTTTGAAGTTATGGCTCATAGAGTTTTTTGGAAAAATTTTCCCCTGAAAGGCCCGCGGCCAATGAGATGCCGCCATGTGGCACCTAGAGTGGTGGAGCATGGGGAAATTTTGGAAAATTTTCCAAATGACCAAAAAGGTGCAAAAATTCAAATTTTTGCTGCCATCCCGATTTGGCCCTGTTTTGCCCTAAAACTTCAAATGGCCATATCTTTCGATCCAGCTAGGTTTTCACATTCTTTATATCAATGGAAATCTTGTGAAATTCTCTACAAGATTCTAGGGTCATTTTTTCATTTTGATGGATTTTATAGAGAGAAAATTGAAAAATGCCTCAACGCACGTGGTCATGGAGACGAAATGACGTTTCAACCACCATTTTTAATGAAGAATGGCTCGCATTCTCTCCCAGCATGGCTAAAAATGTCAGGGGATGGGTCTGTAAGGATGCCCATGTTGTTTTGAATGTGTTTTGGTCAATGGTTGAATCCCTTCCATGTTTTCCCATGTTTCTCTCTCTCACAGGCTCGTCCCTTGCCTTTGTAAAAGCCGATTTGGCTCATTTTCAAAGGGTTGAACATTTTTTGTGTATTGTAGGCCCCCTTTCTCACCTTGGAAGTGATTTTGGTGGAATATCAGAACTTTTCTAAGAGCTGCAACTTTATTTTACCTCTCAGGTGTTGTAATGCAAGTGATTTTGATGATTAAAATAACAATACAAAACCTCGTGATTAGTTTTCATCCTCCTCTTGCTGTGTTGTTTGGTTAATTTATGATCCTTCATTACAATTATCAATTTATGCATGAGGTTCTTTGTTACATTTTTGTGGATCATGTCAATCTGCGAAAGTAAAAATGCTCACCACTCCTTTGGTGCATCACCTATTAGCATTAGTTTTAGCTTTTTTACATTCTCTATCTCTGTCTCCTTTGGAATTTAGGGTAGGGTTAGGAATATAGAGCTATGCAACTTGTAAGTGATATATCGACTGCAGAGGAACCGAGGAACTAGCCTCTAAACCGGAGATTCCTTTCTCATTTTGCAAGTCCCACACTTGGGGAAAGGATTCAATGTTGTACAATCACACTGGATGCTAGTATGATCAAACTAGAAATCTGATCAACATCCAGGGGGTGCTGCTGATTTGCAACAACAGTTTTGGCACGCCTTAGGTGGGACCTTAGAGGTCTTCATCTTCATTGCACAACAAAATTGATGTGTATTTTTGTAAGTTTCTTGCTTTAAAAGAGCTATAAATTACACATCTGGCGACTCCAAGGAAGAAGAATCAACTGGTTTTAGCAGTGCAGACCTAAAAACTCATGAGAAGAATCAACACAAGGTCAAGAGCTGGAGAGGAAGAGGTGTTGTTTGAATATCTACAATTATCTCCAAGAATAAGGCAAAGTGGGAGGAGAATCCAAAGGTCTCCATCTCCACCAAACAGAACTCTCTCAACTCCTCCACTGATAGGCCTTTCATTCAATCAACAAGGGTTCTAAGGCCAATCGAATGGCACAATTCAACCCCTATGTCAATTTCACTTTGGCAAGCAGCCCACTTGCTCTCAATGCACAAAATCCAATCCCAGTTGCAGCATTAAAGAACATTCCATACTTCACCGGAGAAAATCGACCTCACCGGTGATCATGTTAAGGATATTGCTAACATTTGTGCAATCCATGAGATCAATGAGATGCAAGTTGCTATCAAACTATGCTTTGGAATCTTCATTCAAAGGAAAGCTTTGCAATGGTTCAGAGTCTTGCCTCGGTTCTATTCAAAATTAGAATCAGCTATGTATAGCCCTCCATGAGTAGTTTGGGGAAAAGGGAGACAACTTGTCTCTTTTGGAGCAGCCGACAACTATCAAAAGAGCTCCCAATGAGCAAATGGTGATTTTAATTTTAGATTTCAAAGGACTTGGGAGAGAATTCCAGTGGCAATCAGGCCAACAGCAGAAGGTGCTTTTCTTTATTACCTTAAAGCTTTAAATTCTGATATTTCTATGTTAATTTAGTCCATGGGAGGCACAACTATCCTCATTTCTTATAGCATTGCCATTAAAGCTGAAAATTGTTTGATTCAAGTGGCAAAGTGGCTCTAGGCCTCCAATGCCATTATTTCCAAGTTTAGAGAGCCCAAGTACTAGCCAAGTTCCTAATTTAGCTTCTATTCCCACTCCTAGAAATCATAGTTCAAGTGAAGCTTCCACTTCATCTTCTAGTGCCTCAAATGAACTTCAAGAAGTCATGAAGCAATTGCAAAATCTAGGTAATGAGCTGGTTACACTCAAAAGGCGAGAAGCTCAAGGTTTTAGAACTTCCTTCTAGCCTCAAGCTCAGCATAACAAGTAGCCATATCAACCTCATAGACCACCCAATCCAGCTCCAAATCTAAATCAAGCAAGGCCTCCCGCCAAGATCATTTCAGCCCTATAATCCCAATGCCGCATCTCGCATCTAAAGCATTAGTGCCAAGATAAAACAATATAACTCAAGAGTATGATTGGTGTTTCCCATGTAATGAACCTCATAACTACCCATGTGCTTCAATGGTGCCTTGAATCAAACATTAATGGTGATAACAACTAGTGTGGAGGGTGAAGGTAGTCAAGGAAATAACCAAAAAAGAAACATTCCAAAGAAAGAATCAGCTCCAAATGATACCACACTTGTAAACTCACAGCGAGAAGATTTTTGTGGCATGAATCAAATGATTTCCCAAAGTGTCATAGCAGCCAACACAAGGTCAAAGAGAAGAAATTTGGGTGAAGAACAGCCATTGGCCCCATGTAATTCACGACCTTCCGTCACTCCACAAACTATTGGCAAACAAAATGTAATCCCAAGCACGCAAGGATTGCTAAAACAGCCCCTAGGCCAACCCAAATGCCATTTGTTGCTACCCATTTGCGCAGGAATGAATGTGCAGGCCAAGGGAAAGCAAAGGGATACTTCATCTCCATTCATTATCATTGATCGATTAAGAATACAAATGTAAACATATCAATGTGGGAATTGTTGTTGCAAATCAAGCAAAGCACCCACGATGCAAATCGGTTTCTAAGTTGATGTTTCGGTATCCAGTGTGATTGCACAACATTGAAACCTCTCTCCAAGTTTGGGACTTGTAAAATGAGAGAGGAATCTCCATATTAGAGGCTGGTTCCTCAAACTCCTCTTATCGATCTGTTATTTTCACAATTACGAGGTTTGAATCCTAATTTTATCCTAATTTGCAAGGAGACATGGATAAGAAATGTAAAAATTGAAACTAAACTGATAAGGGTGATACACCAAAGGAGTGGTGAGCACTTCTTGTTCATGAAAATTGACACAAATCAGAAATTGCAACATAAAACATCATGCACAGGTTGATAAGTTGTAATCAAGAGTTTGAAATGAAGCAAACAACACATACAAAGGACTGAAAGCATTCACAGAGCCTGCATTGTGATTTTCAACATCAAAATCCTTGTATTCCAACACCAAAGAGGCAAAAAAACTGTTACAATCCTTGGAAGGTCTAATACTTCCAAAATCACTTGTTGAAGGTGAAAACAGAAGCTTGTTGTGCAAAAAGGTGTTCATCCTTTGAAAAATGAGCCAAATCTGGCTTTTACAGTGCATGGGTCGAGCCCAGGAGAGAGAAAACATGAAAAAACGTGGGAGCCATTCCCCATTGACCAAAATGCATTAAAAATAGCATGGAGGTCCTTACAAACCCATGCCCTGACATTTTTGACCATGCTGGAGAAGAATGCAACCCATTTTGCATTAAAATTTGTTGTTGAAACGTCGATTCTATCCATAGGGGCACGTACTCAAAAGTGTTTTTGATTTTCTCCCTCCAAACTAAACCAAAATTCAAAATTGACCATGTAATCTTGTAGAGAATTTCACCATATTTCCATTGATATAAAGAACGTGAAAATCCAAGCTCTGGATCGAAAGTTATGGTGATTTGAAGTTTTAGGGCAAAAACAGGCCAAAATCGGATCGACGGGCAAAAAGTTTGAATTTTTACCCGTTTGGTCTTTGGAACATTTTTCAAATTTTCCCCATGCTCCACCACTCTAGGTGCCACATGGCACATTTTGATTGGGCGCGGGCCCTTCTTGACCATTTTTTCCTTTGGGTCGCTTGGTGTTTTTCGCCCTTGGACACGTGGCAGCTCCTGATTGGCTGCGGGCCTTCTAGGGAAAAATTTCCCACCAAAACTCTGCTGAGCCATAACTTGAAAAATACGTGGAGTTAGGAGGAAAAATTTACCTTTACGAAAGATGAGAAAGAGCTCTATCTAATGGTGCCACTTCTAGAAAGATTTGAGTGCCTAAAAATCAAAAATGGAGACTCGAGGCACAAGAGAGGCAAGAAAAAGGAGTTAGCCATCCAAAATGAGCAAGGGGCACATTTTGGATAACAATTTTGGCGACTCGGAGGGGTCATCTCGCCTCTTTGGATGAATGATCGTAGCTCAAGCAATCCATTGGGCATGGAGTCATGAGTAGTATCCTAAAACTGATCTCGAACTTTGAAAACTTCCTCTCGAACAAGCTTGAAACCCATTGGACATGGAGTTGTTCCCACCAAAGTGCCATCAAAACGAACTGTGCAAGAGCGAAACCAGCAGCACCAAAACTATGTACAAACTGAAAATCATACATGCTCTAAATGGAACATGCAGAGTGTGCACAAGCACTTCTTCTATTGAAAGCAAACCTACCTACTCTACTCTAACTAGAAGCAAAGGTGAGCTAAACGAACCATGTAATCGTTGTTAAAAATAGCTTCCTTTCTTCAAAATTGGCAGCCATGCAAATGATTTGGAGCTGAGTATGGCTGATTGGATGAGTGGAAAATCAACAAGAAGCTGGTCTTCTACCCAAATTAGCAAGGTGTCAACTAAAAACAAATCCAATACCTCTTTTAGTTGCTCTGCATTTGGATTGGAGAGGTATGACAGCTGATCCTTGGAACTTTACAACTCATCCTCATGCTTAGAAGCAAGCATGACTGGTTGTGGCTTCTCCTTTGGCTCCAATGAAGCCAAATACCTAATTGGGCAAGGTCTGATCCATTGAGTATGCCCATAATTCTAATTTTCAACTCCAAGAATGGAGTTCTCTTGTAGACCTTGAATGGATGGTGTGGAAGCAATGGTAGAACCCTTCTGCCCTTTCTCTTCCTCCAATGAAGGACATGAAAGATTAAAATCTTCCAATCTTGGTTCCAAAGAGCTTCTATAAGATGCAGGCTACTGCAAATGAATACTCTCCTCCATGACAGCAGGCTCTTGTGTTTGGAAGATGGATGATGAAAGAGAGAATGGTGGAAATTCAACCGGTTCTTCTTCATCAAAACAGTCCTCCAAATCGAGACGGGTAAAAACTACCTCATTGCTATCCTCTACTGCAAATGTTCAACCTCTCCCATGGCGTTCTCTTGATCTCAGAACTTGAATCACCATGGTTTCTTTCATCCTCCAAAGATTGAGTTTGAGGGATCAAACTCTTCTTCATACTAGAACTTGAGAGAGATGAAGTAGAGAGAAGAATCAAGGTTCTTCTATAACCTACTTTGTGTTCAAAACCTTTGGATCTGTACTTTTCTCCCCCATAGCTGGAATGTGCTCCTCTTCTTTTGGATTTGGAGCAGCTTCTCCTTCCTCTTGCTGTCCCTCATGACTGATTTTTGCAATTTGAATTGGATCAGCATTTCCTTCAAATAGGGTGCCAACATGGACACTATATTCTGAACAAATTGATTGCTGATCTGCAACTCCTTTTTGCTCTTCTTCTGCTGCAACAAAATCAGTCCTGACCACCATTTGTTCTTTAACTCCAACCTCTTCTGAAGGTTTCATCAGCAAAGGGATCTTCTTCATCCCAAATTTAAGAGCCCAACTCTTCAAAATTTGAATTTCTTCATCCTTGTTTGGCTTCTCTTTTTGCTGTCCTTCATGACTGATTTTTGCAATTTTTTGTGGTGGTGGAGGAGGTAAAACCTCTTGTTTCTTTGGAGGAGAGGGTGTTTCATTTAGCTCTTGTGGAGGGGATGACTGTTTGGAAGGGAAAAGGATAGAAGAATTGAGATGAGGTGGAAGACTAGGGGGTGGAGAAATGGATTCAACACTTGGGACAACAGATGGAGAGTTTAAAACTTGACACTGCTGAGATAAAATAGATTGGGAAAGAGGAAAAGAAAAGGCATGAGATGGTGTGCTTACCCATTGAAAAGGTTGCTGAATACTCCTCTCATACACCTCTATTCCTTCAATCCACTTTGCAAGCAATGGCAGTGTTGCAATCATGAAGTCAAGCTTCTCTTGAGGGTCAGTAATGCCTTGGGAAAGGTCCCACCCATGGACAGGTGCTCCACAACCGATTCCAAATGCTTTCATTTGTGCTTGAGCCCTGGATTGCACCATGTTTACCTCCATCTTTTGGATTTTCTCCAATAGACCAGCATCTTGCATCTGATTGTCTTCATTGTATGCACACCCTTTCTCTTGGAAAGCTCCATAGCCAAACTAATTTTGGCATTGCTGCTCATATGGGTATGTATGCTGATTTTGAATTTGTTCAAAATGCTGATTTGGAGGATTTAAAAAACATGTTGGAGGTGGGAAACATTGCTTTGCTGTTGTAAATGTGAGTTCCATGATGGAAATGAAGTCATGATTACACAACTTCATGGAATGGAAAAGAATGAAAGAGATGGAAAGAATAATGGATGGAAATGGATGAAAAACAGGTCTGCAACTTCAGAAATGGGTTGTTGATCAGATGGAGTCGCCAGATGTGTTTGCAAGTGCCTCCAAAGGCTGAAATCTTCACAGGAACACACCAACCTACAAAATATGAAGTGGAAGACCTCTAAGGTCCCACCGGGCGTGCCAAAACTATTGTTGCAAATCAGCAGCACCCCTGGATGCAAATCAGGTTTCTAAGTTGATGTTTCGGCATCCAGTGTGATTGCAACAACATTGAAACCTCTCTCCAAGTGTGGGACTTGTAAAATGAGAGAGGAATCTCCAGATTAGAGGTTGGTTCCTCAAACTCCTATGATCAAATCTGTTATTTACACAATTGCAGAGGTTTGAATCCTAATTTTATCCTAATTTGCAAGGAGACAGGGATAAGAAATGCAAAAATTGAAACTAAACTAATAAGGGTGATACACCAAAGGAGTGGTGAGCACTTCTTGTTCATGTAAATTGACACAAATCAGAAATTACAACATAAAACATCATGCACAGGTTGATAAGCTGTAATCAAGAGTTTGAAATGAAGCAAACAACACATACAAAGGACTGAAAGCATTCACAGAGCCTGCATTGTGATTTTCAACATCAAAATCCTTGTATTCCAACACCAAAGAGGCAAAAAAACCTGTTACAATCCCTGGAAGGTCTGATACTTCCAAAATCACTTGTTGAAGGTGAAAACAGAAGCTTGTTGTGTAAAAAGGTGTTCATCCTTTGAAAAATGAGCCAAATCTAGCTTTTACAGTGCATGGGTCGAGCCCAGGAGAGAGAAAACATGAAAAATGTGGGAGCCATTCCCCATTGACCAAAATGCATTAAAAACAGCATGGAGGTCCTTACAAACCCATGCCCTAACATTTTTGACCATGCTGGAGAAGAATGCGACCCATTTTGCATTAAAATTGGTTGTTGAAATGTCAATTCTGTCCATGGGTGCGTACTAGAAGTGTTTTTTTATTTTCTCCCTCCAAACTAAACCAAAATTCAAAATTGACCATATAATCTTGTAGAGAATTTCACCATCTTTCCATTGATATAAAGAACGTGAAAATCCAAGCTCTGGATCGAAAGTTATGGTGATTTGAAGTTTTAGGGCAAAAACAGGCCAAAATCGGATCGGCGGGCAAAAAGTTTGAATTTTTACCCGTTTGGTCTTTGGAACATTTTTCAAATTTTCCCTACGCTCCACCACTCTAGGTGCCACATGGCACATTCTGATTGGGCACGGGCCCTTCCTGACCATTTTTTCCTTCGGGTCACTTGGTGTTTTTTTGCCCTTGGACACGTGGCAGCTCCTGATTGGCTGCGGGCCTTCTAGGGAAAAATTTCCCACCAAAACTCCATTGAGCCATAACTTGAAAAATACGTGGAGTTAGGAGGAAAACTTTACCTTTCTAGAAAGCTGAGAAAGAGCTCTATCCAATGGTGCCACTTCCAGAAATATTTGAGTGCCTGAAAATCAAAAAATGGAGACTGAGGCACAAGAGAGGCAAGAACACAAGGAGTTAGCCATCCAAAATGAGTAGAGGGCACATTTTGGATAACAGAATCACTATCTATCCCGACAAAGAGATTTTCTATAAGAGAATTGCCATGAAGAAGGACTGGTCAACTTCTAATTAGCAAGTCCAAATGCAAGAGAAGGTGCTCACAAATGTTTCCCACCTGAGGGGAATCATGGAGGACAAAGAAGGTAAAATATTGAAGCCCCTCCATTCTATGTTTCATTGATCATTGGGAACCAATTAGTACACAATTGCATGATTGATTCCGGGGCAAGTAGTTTAGTAATGCCCAAGAAAATAGCTGATCGGTTGGGAATTCAAGATGAAACCATATCCAAAGGGGTGGTGCTTGGATGGGACCACAAGAATAACAATGGGGTGATTAAATACTTGAGTCTTACTTTGCATGCCTTTCCCAACGTGGTTGTTTTGCAAGATGTCTCATTAATAGACCTTCCACCACTCTTCTCCCTATGTTTGTCAAGGGATTTCACAGTGTTAAGATTGGAGGTTACTTGTATGCTGATTGGTCACACATGCTTGAGTTCGAACAAGATATGGAACCAAAGCCAAAATCAGGTCTTGAACCTATTACAAACTTTCACATTAAGCCTTACACTCTAAGTCGATTAATGCCAATTGTTCACGCTTTGATCAAGAGGATTATCCAAGCACTAATGAAGCTAACACCAAGGTAGGAAGCATCCCATCTAACTCTTGATGAATGGGCAAGCAAGGTGCATGATTTTGATCCTTCTCAAGAAATAGAAGAATCGAGTGGGAGTCTATTGCATACATGAAGAAAATCAGCCTATTCCTAGCATCACCAAGCCAAACCACAAAGATGACAATGAGGTATGGCAGTGTTTTTTTGATGGATCAAGGAGTAGACAAGGTGCAGGAGGGGGATCCATGCTGGTTTCACCTCAAGGAGTTAAGTATTATTCAGCTTTTAGATTTCAGTTTGCATGCTCTAATAACACTGGTGAATATGAAGCCTTGGTGCAAAGACTAAATTGGGCAATCAAGAGAGGAATAAAGAACTTGCAAGTCTTTGGTGACAGTGAGTTGATTGTCAACCAAGTCAAGGGGCAACATGCTATCAAGAATGATCTACTCAAGTGCTACAAGAACAGGGTGTGGGACCTCATTGAAGATTTTGAGGGTTTTGGCATCAAATCCATTCCTAGGAAAGAGAACCAAGCATAGGCTTGCAGCAGTTGGGGCACCCTTTGACATTGTGGAGAGCATTCAAAAAGACAAGGTACAACCAAACAAATTCCCCTGTGATTATGAGGCCTTCATTGCAGGATAACAATGTAAGTTGGCAAGTGTTTGAAAATGATCAAGAAATCATCCATTTCTTGCAAGAAGAGGCTGAATTCTCACCAAAAATCAGAAAAGTTAGAGCAGCAAGATGGTGACCAAGTGGTGCAGCAAATGAGAACCAACAAAACTACCAAAGGGACTTATTACTTTGGAGTCCATTTTCAATCCTAATGATCAGTTTAGGAAGGAGAAAGCAAACATCCAAGTGAAGGGAGAAGATTCAAAGGTGTCCATCTTAGTAGAAAGAGACAAATCACTCCAAATTGGTAAGATGACAACCGAGCAAGAAAGGTATGAGTTCATACAACTTTGTTAAGAATTCCCTGATGTGTTTGCTTAAAGCTATGAATATTTGAAAGGTTTCAATCCAGTTATCTCAACACACCATTGAATTGGATCCAAATACTAAGCCCATCGTGAGAAAAAAGGCCACCAACCCCCACATGGAGCCTCTCATGAGAAAAGAATTGAATAAGTTGATAGAATCAAGAATCATATTCCCTATCAAGCATTCTAGTTGGGTTGCCAACTTGGTTCCAAATCGAAAAGAAGAGTGGGGAAATCAGATTGTGTGTTGACTTCAGAGATTTGAATAGAGCATCTCTCAAGGATCATTATCCACTTCCTTCCATGGAGTAGATTTACAAGTTGTTGCTTTGGCTCCGAGAGGTTTTCACTACTTGATGGCTATTAAGGGTATAATTAGATTATGGTGAAGGAAGAAGATCAGTTCAAGACAGCCTTTACAACTAAATGGGAACTTATGCATATAGGAAAATACCATTTGGGTTGTCCAATGCTGGAGCTACCTTCCAAAGAGTAATGGACATGGCATTCAAAGGTTTGATTAACAACATTGTGCTTGATATATCTTGATGATATCACTATTTTTTCAAAAATATAGTAGACCACCTCTTTCATTTGAGACAAGTGTTCCAAAGGTGTAGAAGATTTGGAGTCTCCTTGAATCCTAAAAGTGTGTTTTCTAGCCCATGAAGGAAAGCTCCTTGGCCACATTGTCTCCAAAGAAGGATTAGCAATTGATCCGAGAAAGAGTTGAAGCCATAAGAGCATTGCCATTGCTAAGCCACAAGAAGGCCCTTCAAAGTTTCTTGGGAAGAATAAATTTTGTTCGGAGGTTTGTCCCAAATTTTGTAGCCCTTGTCGACCCTATCACCAAGATGCTAAAGAAAAGCATGGATTTCAAATGGACAAAGAGAGGAAAGGAAAGTTTTGAAGCAATCAAAGAAGCCATCTCTCAAGCCCCAACTCTCATCAACCTGATTTCTCCAAGGATTTCATCCTCTATGCATTTGGAGGTGATGATACTATTTCTGCAATTTTGGTACATAGAATAAAGACAATGATGAGCAACCAATTACTTTCTTTAGCCAAAGCCAAGAGGAATATGAGGTGAGATATTCTTTCATTGAGAAGCATGTTCTTGCAAGAAAAATCGGGAGCTTGAAGAAATTCAAGCATCTAGTTTCAAACAATAAGGTCCAATTTTTGGTTTCTCATGCGGGGTTAAAGACTTCTTCCTCAACAAAGACTTGAATGAAAAAAGGGCAGGTTGGATTACTCGTGTCATGGAGTATGACATTGAGATCAAAGTTACAAGTTGGTAAGAGGAAAAGGATTGTGTGAGCAGCTTGATCTTGAGTAAACAAGAGGAATCATGCAATGAGAAGGAGGCTATTTTTTTGTTGTAAGAAAACCATGAGTAAGGAAGCACTCAAGAGGAGAATGATGGTGTCCCCACTCCTTGCTGGACCCAAGGTATAATGCACTTCCTAAGCACGGTCTATGTCCCCAGAGATGAACAAGACCCAAAGAAGATACTTCAGGTTGCAAGTTGTCCCATATGCCCTTGTTGATGGTGTTTTATTCAAAAGAGATGTGAATGGAGTACTGTTGAGATGCATTGGTACAAATCAGATTCATAAGGTGCTGGAAGAGTTCCATGGTAGACCAGCTAGTGGCCATTTTGCACCAAGAGTGACAACTCTAAAGATCATGAGGGCTGGTTATTATTGGCCCAAGATTTTGAATGATTTCTCCTTATGCATGGATCAAGAGGTGCAAGAATTGTGCATTTTTCATAGGTAAAGAGAGGCTAGCTTCCCTCCCATTGCATCCAATTTTAGTTGACCAGCCATTCATGCAATGGGGTTTAGACTTCATTGGAGTTATTAATCCCAATTCGATCCAAGAGACACAAGTGGATTTTAACTCAACAGTTACTTCACCAAATGGACTCAAGCGAGCACTCAAGGAAGCAAATGAATCTAGCATCCTAGACTTCTATGAGGGAATAGTAAGAAAATTTGGCATAATAGCTACAATAATATCGATAATCCATTGGCATTCATCGGATCCAAGGTGACTCCAATGGGCTGTCAAGAACGAGATCTACCTAAGTACTTCATCAAACTATTACCCCTAGGGTAATGGCCAGGCTGAATCTACAAACAAGAACTTGTTGAGGATCATTAGGAGGACTCTTGATGAGAATCAGAGGTCTTGGCATACTAATTGAAATCAGCCTTATAGAATTTGCTGATAGGATAACTCCTAAAAGATCTATAGATAAAATCTTCCTCCCAAATGTGCCCCCTACTCATTTTGTGGCTAACTCCTTTACATATTTCCTTCTCTTGTGCCTCAGTCAGAATATTTTGTTTTCTAGGCACTCAAAACCTTCTGGAAATGGCACCATTGGATAGAGCTCTCTCTCAGCTTTCCAGAAAGGTAAAGTTTTCCTCCTAACTCCTCATATTTTTCAAGTTATGGCTCGTGGAGTTTTTGTGGGAAATTTTCCCTTAGAGGGCCCGCAGCCAATCAAACATGTGCCACATGGCACCTGGAGTGGTGGAGCATGGGGAAAATTTGAAAAAAATTCCAAAGACCAAACGGGTAAAAATTCAAACTTTTTGCCCGCCGATCCGATTTTGGCCTGTTTTTGCCCTAAATTTTCAAATCGCCATATCTTTCGATCCAGAGCTCGGATTTTCACGTTCTTTATATCAATGGAAAGCTGGTGAAATTCTCTACATGATTCTAGGGTCAATTTTTCATTTTGGTTCAGTTTGGAGAGATAAAATCAAGAAACATCTCTAGCACGTGGTAATGGCCAGAAATGACGTTTCAACAACCAGTTTTAATGCAAAATGGGTCGCATTCTTCTTCAGCATGGCCAAAAATGTCAGGGCATGGGTCTATAAGGATGCCCATGCTATTTTAATGCATCTTCATTCAATGGGAATGGCTCCCATGTTTTTACATGTTTTCTCTCTCCTAGGCTCGACCCATGCGTTGTAAAAAGCCAGATTTGGCTCATTTTTTTGTTGGTTGAACATTTTTTTGGACAATGAAGCTTCTTCTTTCACCTTGACAAGTGATTTTTGCAAGTATCAGACCTTCTTCATGATTGTAACAGGTTTCTACCTCTTTGATGTTGCAAATGCAAGGATTTTGACAGTGAAAATGACAGTGCAGACTCTGTGATCAATTTTCAGTCCTTTGTTTGTATTGTCTTGTTTCATTTCAGACCTCTAATTACATCTTATCATCCTGTGTATGATGTTTCATGTTGCATTTCATGAAATTGTGTCAATTTTCATGAACAAGAAGTGTTCACCACTCCTTTGGTGTATCACCTATTAGTTTAGTTTCAATTTTTGTACTTTCTATCTCTGTCTCCTTGGAATTTAGAGTAGGATTAGGATTCAAACCTCTGCAATTGTGCAAATAACAGATCTGATCAGAGGAGTTTGAGGAACCAGCCTCTAATCTGGAGATTCCTCTCTCATTTTACAAGTCCCACACTTGGAGAGAGGTTTCAATGTTGTGCAATCACACTGGATGCCTGAAACATCAACTTAGAAACCTGATTTGCATCCAGGGGTGCTGCTGATTTGCAACAACAGTTTTGGCATGCCCGGTGGGACCTTAGAGGTCTCATTTTCATTGCAGCAAAGTTGATGTGCATCTGCTGCAATTTTCTTGCTTAAAAGAGCTATAAATTGCACATCTGCGACTCCAGGAAGAAGAATCAGCTGGTTTTAGCAGTGCAGACCTGAAAACTCATGAGAAGAATCACTACAAGGTCAAGAGCTGGAGAAGAAGAGGCTGTTTGAATATCTGCAGTTATCTCCAAGAGTAAGGCAAAGTGGGAGGAGAATCCAAGGTCTCCATCTCCACCAAAAAGAACTCTCTCAACTCCTCCACAGTAGGCCTTTCATTCAATCAACAAGGGTTCTAAGGCCAATTAGAATGGCACAAAACAACCCCTATGTCAATTTCAGCAGCGTGAGCCCACTTGCTCTCAATGCACAAAATCCAATTCCAATTGCAGCCTTGAAGAACATTCCATACTTCACTGGAGAGAATCAGACTACTCCTGGTGATCATGTTAAAGACATTGCCAACCTTTGTGCAATTCATGAAATCAATGAGATGCAAGTTCTTTGTCAAATTCTTTGGCATCTTCATTCAAGGGGAAGGCTTTGCAATGGTTTAGAAGCCTTGCCTCAGGTTCTATTCAAAATTGGAACCAGCTATGTGTAGCACTTCATGAGCAATTTGGAGAGAAGGGAGACAACTTGTCTCTTTTGGAGCAGCTGACAACCATCAAGAGAGCTCCCAATGAGCAGCTGACTGATTTCAACTTCAGATTTCAAAGGACTTGGGAGAGAATTCCAGTGGCAGTCAGGCCAACAGTAGAAGGTGCTTTTCTTTACTATCTCAAAGCTCTAAATTCTGATATTTCTATGTTAATTCAGTCCATGGGAGGCACAACTATCCCCATTGCTTATAGCATTGCCATTAGAGCTGAAAATTGTTTGATCCAAGTGGCAAAACTAGCCCCTAGACCTCCCATGCCATTGTTTCCAAGTTTAGAGAGCCCAAACACTAATCAAGCACCTAATTTGGCTCCTTCTCCCACTCCTAGAAATCAGAATTCAAGTGAAGCTTCCACTTCATCTTCTAGTGCCTCAAATGAACTTCAAGAAGTCATGAAGCAATTGCAAAATTTAGGTAATGAGCTGGTTACTCTCAAGAGGCAACAAGCCCAAAGTTTTAGACCTTCCTTCCAGCCTCAAGCTCAGCCTAACAGGCAGCCATATCAACCTCATAGACCACCCAATCCAGCTGCAAATCTAAATCAAGCAAGGCCTCCTGCCAACAGACCATTTCAGCCCTATAATCCAAATGCTATATCTGCCTCTAAGGCATTGGTGCCAACACAAAACAACGTTGCTCAGGAGTATGATTGGTGTTTTCCATGCAATGAACCTCACAACCAATCTATGTGTTTCAACGGTGCCTTGAATCAAGCATTAATGGTGACAACTACTGGTGTGGAGGGTGAGGGCAGTCAAGGAAACAACCAACAACAAGAAACATTCCAGCAGCAATCAGCTCCAAATGACACCACACTTGTGAACTAGCAGGCAGAGGATTTTTGTGGCATAAATCAAATAGTCTCTCAAGGTGTTGCAGCCAACACAAGGTCAAAAAGAAGGAATTTGGGTGAAGAACAACCATTAGCTCCAACCAATCCACAACCTTTTATGGCTCCACAAATGGTTGGCAAACAAAATCCAGTTGTAAATGCACAAGGGCAGCCAAACAGCTCTAGACCAACTCAAATACCAGTTGTTGCTGCCCACATGCAAGGGATGAATATGCAAACCAAGGGACAACAAAGAGATCCTTCATCACCATTTAGTATCATTGATCAGATGAAGAAGACAAATGTAAATATATCAATGTGGGAATCCCTATCTATCCCAGGCCAGAGAGATTTGCTACAAGCTGCCATGAAGGACCCATGAAGGGTGACCAACTTTGAGAATCAAGCAAATCAATCAAGTCCAAATGCAAGAGAAAGTGCTCACAAATGCTTTGCCCAGCTGAAGGGAATCATGGAGGACAACAAGGTAAAATGTTGAAGCCCCCTCCTTTTTATGTCTCATTAATCATTGGAAACCAATTGGTGCACAATTGCATGATTGATTCTGGGGCAAGTAGCTCAGTGATGCCCAAGCAAATAGCTGATCAGCTAGGACTTCAATATGAAACCATATCCAAAGGAGTAGTGCAGTTGGATGGGACAGCAGTAACAACAGTTGGGGTGATTAGAAACTTGAGTCTTACCTTGCATGCATGTCCAAATGTTGTTGTTTTACAAGATGTATCAGTTATAGACCTTCCACCACTCTTTGCCCTATGTTTGTCAAGAGATTTCACAGCCAAGATTGGAGGATATTTGTCTGCTGATTGGTCACACATGCTTTTTGAGAGGTATGGAACCAAAGCTACAATCAGGTCTGAACCTATTGCAAACTTCCACATTGAGCCCTACACTCCAAGTCAGATCAATGCCAACTGTTCGGCATTTGATCAAGAAGATCACCCAAGCACTTGATGAAGGCGACACACCAAGGTTGGAAGCATCCGGATCTAACTCTTGATGAATGGGCAAACAAGGTGCATGCTTTTGATCCTTATCAAGAAGTAGAAGAATCGAGCTAGGGGTCTATTGCATACATCAAGAAGATCAGCCCATTCTAGCATCACCAAGCCAAACCACAAGGATGACAATGAGGTATGGCAGCTTTTTTGATGGATCAAGGAGTAGACAAGGTGCGGGAGGTGGAGCTATGCTTATTTCACCTCAAGGAGTAAAGTACTATTCAGCTTTTAGATTTCAGTTTGCATGCTCCAATAACACTGCTGAATATGAAGCCTTGGTGCAAGGGATGCATTGGGCAATAAAGAGAGGAATAAAGAACTTGCAAGTCTTCGGTGACAGTGAGTTGATTGTCAACCAGGTCAAGGGCAGCATGCTGTCAAGAATGATCTACTCAAGTGCTACAAGAACAGGGTGTGGGACCTCATTGAAGATTTTGAGGGTTTTGGCATCAAATCAATTCCTAGGAAAGAGAACCAAGCTGTTGACAGGCTTGCAGCAGTTGGGGCAGCCTTTGACGTTGTGGAGAGCATTCAAAAAGATAAGGTACAGCCAAACATCCATGTGATTGTGAGGCCTTCAGTGCCGGATAACAATGTAAGTTGGCAAGTGTTTGAGAATGACCAGCAAATCATCCATTTCTTACAAGAAGAAGCTGAGTTCTCAGCTAAAAATCAGGAAAAATTGGAACAGCAGTATGGTGACCAAGTGGTACAGCTGAGAACTAACAAGCTGCCCAAGGGACTTATCACTTTGGAGTCCATTTTCAATCCCAATGATCAGTTTAGGAAAGAAAAGCAAACATTCGGTCAAGAGAGAAGATTCAGTATCCATCTTGGTGGAAGAGAACAAACCATTGCAAATTGGAAAGATGACAACTGAACAAGAAAGGTATGAGTTCATACAGCTGTGTCAAGAGTTCCCTGATGTGTTTGCTTGGAGCTACGAAGATTTGAAAGGTTTGATCCCAAGTTAGCTCGGCACACCATTGAGTTGGACCCAAATACTAAGCCCATCAGGCAAAAACAAAGGCCAGTCAATCCACACATGGAACCTCTCATGAGGAAGGAATTGAACAAGTTGATTGAGTCAAGAATCATATTCCCAATCAAGCATTCTAGTTGGGTTGCCAACTTAGTTCCAGTCAGAAAGAAGAGTGGAGAGATCAGATTGTGTGTTGACTTGAGAGACTTGAATAGAGCATCTCTCGAGGACCATTACCCACTCCCTTCTATGGAGCAAATTTTGCAAGTTGTGGCTCAGAGAGAGTTTTCACTACTTGATGGCTACTCGGGCTACAATCAGATTATGGTGAAGGAAGAAGATCGAGTTCAAGACAGCCTTCACAACCAAATGGGAACTTATGCATACGGGAAAATGCCATTTGGGCTGTCCAACACTTTGGAGCTACCTTCCAAAGAGCAATGGACATGGCGTTCAAAGGTTTGATTAACAACGTGGTGCTGATATACCTTGATGATATCACTATTTTTTCAAAGAATGCAGCAGACCACCTCTCTCATTTGAGACAAGTCTTCCAAAGGTGCAGGAGATTTGGAGTGTCTTTGAATCCTAAGAAGTGTATCTTCCTAGCACATGAAGGAAAGCTCCTTGGCCATATTGTCTCCAAAGAAGGATTAGCAATTGATCCAGAGAGGGTTGAAGCCATAAGAGCACTACCATTGCCAAGCCACAAGAAGGCCCTTCAGAGTTTCTTGGGGAGAATAAACTTTGTTCGGAGGTTTGTCCCAGATTTTGCAGCCCTTGTCAAACCTATCACCAAAATGTTAAAGAAAAGCATGGCTTTCAAGTGGACAGCAGAAGGCAAGGAGAGTTTTGAAGCAATCAAAGAAGCCATCTCCCAAGCACCAACTCTCATCAACCCGGATTTCTCCAAGGATTTCATCCTCTATGCATTTGGAGGTAATGATACTATTTCTGCCATTTTGGTACAGCAGAACAAGGACAATGATGAGCAGCCAATTGCTTTCTTCAGCCAAAGCCTAGATGACTATGAGGTGAGATATTCTTTTATTGAGAAGCATGTACTTGCAGTAATCAGAAGCTTGAAGAAATTCAAGCATCTAGTCTCAAACAACAAGGTTCAGTTGTTGGTCTCTCATGCGGGAGTAAAGGACTTCCTCCTCAACAAGGATTTGAATGAGAAAAGGGCAGGTTGGATCACTCGTGTCATGGAGTATGACATTGAGATCAAGGTCACCAAGCTGGTAAGAGGAAAAGGATTGTGTGAGCAGCTGATTCTAGGCAAGCAAAAAGGAGTATGCAATAAAGAAGAGGCTGTTTTGACAGTTCAAGACAGCCATGTGCAAGGTAGCACTCAAGAAGAGGATAATGTTGTCCCCACTCCTTGCTGGACCCAAGGTATAATGCATTTCCTAAGCACAGGCCTATGCCCTCCAGAGATGAACAAAACCCAAAGAAGACACTTCAGATTGCAGGCTGTCCCATATGCCATAGTAGACGGTGTTTTGTTCAAGAAAGATGTGAATGGAGTGCTGCTGAGATGCATTAGCACAAATCAGATTCATAGGGTGTTGGAAGAGTTCCATGGTGGACCAGCTGGTGGTCATTTTGCACCAAGAGTGACAGCTCTAAAAATCATGAAGGCTGGTTATTATTGGCCCAAGATTTTTAGTGATTGCTTTGCGTGGATCAAAAGGTGCAAGAATTGTGCATTCTTCACAAGGTAAAGAGAGGCTTGCTGCCCTTCCATTGCATCCAATTTCAGTTGACCAGCCATTCATGCAATGGGGTTTGGACTTCATTGGAGTCATTAATCCCAATTCAAGCCAAGGGCATAAGTGGATTTTGACAGCCACAGACTACTTCACCAAGTGGACTGAAGCAGTAGCACTCAAGGAAGCAAATGAGTCTAGCATCTTAGACTTCTATGAGGGGATAGTAACCAGATTTGGCATACTGCTTTCTGATAATCTCGAGATAATGCATTAGCATTCATTGGATCAAGGTGGTAGTGGGCTGTCGAAATGGGATCTACCTAAGTACTTCATCAAACTACTACCCTCGGGGTAATGGCCGGTGAATCTACAAACAAGAACTTGTTGAGGATCATTAGGAGGACTCTTGATGAGAATCAGAGGTCTTGGCATACCAAACTGAAATCAGCCTTATGGGCTGATAGGATAACTCCCAAGAGATCCACAGGTAACTCTCCATTCAGGCTTGTTTATGGAAGAGAGGCAATCTTGCCCATGTCACTTGAGTTGCCAACATTGGAACTCATGAAGCGATTAGAGTTCTTTAGAGTTTGGGCCCATGGAGGTGAGATATGCGAGTTGATGGAGCTCGAGAGATCAGAGATCAGGCATCCCAAGCAATGGAGAAGGATCAAGCTTTGATCAAGAAGACCTTTGATAGGAAGGCCAAGAGTAGATCTTTCCAAGTTGGAGATCTAGTGTTAAAATGGGATGCAGATAGAGCAAAACCGGGAAGGCATTCAAAATTTGATGCCATTTGGAGTGGCCCATACATGGTCACAAAGTGTAAGGACAACAATGCCTTCCAATTGTCTTCATTGGATGGCGAAGAACTATAGATTCCAGTCAATGGAATCTATCTAAAGCATTGCTACTAGAGGGAAATTCTCCACCTTGTAAATATTAGCTTAGGTTTTCATTCCTCCAAGTGCTTGTGCACATTGTTTTGCTGTAGGTTGTTTTGCTTTCCCTAAGTGCTTTGGCATAACTTGCTGTTCCTGGGAATGTGTTTGCAGGCCTTGCTCCATCAGGTGATTTTCCATGTTCCTCTTTGCAACGTTCTAGTCAGTTGGGGTATTAAATAGAGAATCAAGTGACTCCATGCCCAATGGATTGCTTCAGCAACTGTAACTTCATCCAGCAGGCAGATGACCCCTATGAGTCGCCAAAATTGTTATCCCAAATGTGCCCCCTGCTCATTTTGTGGCTAACTCCTTTACATCTTTCCTTCTCTTGTGCCTCGTCAGTCAGAATATTTTTTTTTCAGGCACTCAAAACCTTCTAGGAAATGGCACCATTGGATAGAGCTCTCTCTCGGCTTTCCGAAAAGGTAAAGTTTTCCTCCTAACTCCTCCTCATATTTTTCAAGTTATGGCTCGGCGGAGTTTTGTGGGAAATTTTCCCTTAGAGGGCCATGACCAATCAGAATGTGCCACGTGGCACCTAGAGTGGCGGAGCGCGGGGAAAATTTGAAAAAAATTTTTCCAAAGACCAAACGGGTAAAAATTCAAACTTTTTGCCCGCCGATCCGATTTTGGCCTGTTTTTGCCCTAAATTTTCAAATCGCCATATCTTTCGATCCAGAGCTCGGATTTTCACGTTCTTTATATCAATGGAAAGCTGGTGAAATTATCTACATGATTCCAGGGGTCAATTTTGCATTTTGGTTCAGTTTGGAGAGATAAAATCAAGAAACATCTCTGGCACGTGGTAATGGCCAGAAATGACGTTTCAACAACCAATTTTAATGCAAAATGGGTCGCATTCTTCTTCAGCATGGCCAAAAATGTCGGGGGCATGGGTGCATAAGGATGCCCATGCTATTTTTAATGCATCTTCATTCAATGGGAATGGCTCCCATGTTTTTTACACATTTTCTCTCTCCTGGGCTCGACCCATGCGTTGTAAAAGCCAGATTTGGCTCATTTTTTGTTGGTTGAACATTTTTTTGGGACAATGAAGCTTCTTCTTTCACCTTGACAAGTGATTTTTGCAAGTATCAGACCTTCTTCATGATTGTAACAGGTTTCTACCTCTTTGATGTTGCAAATGCAAGGATTTTGACAGTGAAAATGACAGTGCAGACTCTGTGATCAATTTTCAGTCCTTTGTTTGTATTGTCTTGTTTCATTTCAGACCTCTAATTGCATCTTATCAGCCTGTGTATGATGTTTCATGTTGCATTTCATGAAATTGTGTCAATTTTCATGAACAAGAAGTGTTCACCACTCCTTTGGTGTATCACCTATTAGTTTAGTTTCAATTTTTGTACTTTCTATCTCTGTCTCCTTGGAATTTAGAGTAGGATTAGGATTCAAACCTCTGCAATTGTGCAAATAATAGATCTGATCAGAGGAGTTTGAGGAACCAGCCTCTAATCTGGAGATTCCTCTCTCATTTTACAAGTCCCACACTTGGAGAGAGGTTTCAATGTTGTGCAATCACACTGGATGCTTGAAACATCAACTTAGAAACTGATTTGTTGGATGGCGAAGAACTGATTCCAGATTCCATTTAATGGAATCTATCTAAAGCATTGCTACTAGAGGGAAATTCTCCACCTTGTAAATATTAGCTTAGGTTTTCATTCCTCCAAGTGCTTGTGCACATTGTTTTCCGTAGGTTGTTTTGCTTTCCCTAAGTGCTTTGGCACATGCTTGCTTAGTCCTGGGAATGTGTTTGCAGTGCCTTGCTCCATCAGGTGATTTTCCATGTTCCTCTTTGCAATGTTCTAGTCAGTTGGGGTATTAAACAGAGAATCAAGTGACTCCATGCCCAATGGATTGCTTCAAGCAATCGGTAACTTCATCCAAAGAGGTTTAGATGACCCTCCGAGTCGCCAAAATTGTTATCGCAAATGTGCCTCGTGCTCATTTTGTGGCTAACTCCTTTACATCTTTCCTTCTCTTGTACCTCAGTCAAATTTTTTTTTTAAGCACTCAAAACCTTTTGGAAATGGCACCATTGGATAGAGCTCTCTCTCAGCTTTCCAGAAAGGTAAAGTTTTCCTCCTAACTCCTCATATTTTTCAAGTTATGGCTCGGCGGAGTTTTTGTGGGAAATTTTCCCTTAGAGGGCCCGCAGCCAATCAAAACATGCCATGTGGCACCTAGAGTGGCAGAGCGCGGGAAAATTTGAAATTTTTTTCCAAAGACCAAACGGGTAAAAATTCAAACTTTTTGCCTGCCGATCCGATTTTGGCATGTTTTTGCCCTAAATT
This sequence comes from Taxus wallichiana var. yunnanensis, assembly GCA_018340775.1. Taxonomy (NCBI): domain Eukaryota; kingdom Viridiplantae; phylum Streptophyta; class Pinopsida; order Cupressales; family Taxaceae; genus Taxus; species Taxus wallichiana. The sequence continues at coordinate 29,813 of JADAXU010000085.1, read as the reverse complement.
TTCAAATCGCCATATCTTTCGATCCAGAGCTCGGATTTTCACATTCTTTATATCAATGGAAAGCTGGTGAAATTCTCTACATGATTCCAAGGTAAATTTTGCATTTTGGTTCAGTTTGGAGAGATAAAATCAAGAAACATCTCTGGCACGTGGTAATGGCTAGAAATGACGTTTCAACAACTAGTTTTAATGCAAAATGGGTCGCATTCTTCTTCAGCATGGCCAAAAATGTCAGGGCATGGGTCTGTAAGGATGCCCATGCTATTTTAATGCATCTTCATTCAATGGGGAATGGCTCCCATGTTTTTTACACATTTTCTCTCTCCTGGGCTCGACCCATGCGTTGTAAAAGCCAGATTTGGCTCATTTTTTGTTGGTGGAACATTTTTTTGGGATGCAAGCTTCTTCTTTCACCTTCAACAAGTGATTTTTGTAAATATCAGACCTTCTTCATGATTGTAACAGGTTTCTACCTCTTTGATGTTGTAAATGCAAGGATTTTGACAAAGGAAAATGACAGTGCGAGACTCTGTGATCAATTTTCAAATTTGTTTGTATTGTCTTGTTTCATTTCGGACCTCTAATTACATCTTATCACTTTGTGTATGATGTTTCATGTTGCATTTCATTAAATTGTGTCAATTTTCATGAACAATAAGTGTTCACCACTCCTTTGGTGTATCACCTATTAGTTTAGTTTCAATTTTTGTACTTTCTATCTCTGTCTCCTTGGAATTTAGAGTAGGATTAGGATTCAAACCTCTGCAATTGTGCACATAATAGATCTTATCGAGAGGAGTTTGAGGAACCACCTCTAATCTGAGATTCTCTCTCATTTTACAAGTCCCACACTTGGAGAGAGGTTTCAATTTTGTGCAATCACACTCGGATTTCCCGAAACATCAACTTAGAAACTGATTTGCATCCAGGGGGTGCTAACTTTGAATTGCCACAATAAGTAACTCTCCATTCAAGCTTGTTTATGGAAGAGAGACAATTTTTCCCATATCACTTGAGTTTCCAACATTGGAACTCATGAAAGATTGGAGTTGTTGGAGTTTGAGCCCATGGAAGTCGATATGCGAGATTGATGGAGCTCCAAGAGATCAAAATCGGGCATCCCAAGCAATGGAGAAGGATCAAGCTTTGATAAAGAAGACCTTTGATAGGAAGGCCAAGAGTAGATCCTTCCAAGTTGGAGATCTAGTGTTAAAATGGGATGCGAGATAGAGCAAAACCGGGAAGGCATTAAAAATTTGATGCCATTGGAGTGGCCCATACATGGTCACAAAGTGTAAGGACAACAATGCCTTCCAATTGTCTTCATTGGATGGCAAAGAACTGCAGATTCCATTCAATGAAATCTATCTAAAGCATTACTACTAGAGGAAATTCTCCACCGTGTAAATATTAGCTTAGGTTTTCATTCCTCCAAGTGCTTGTGCATGTTGTTTTGTAGAGATTAGTTTTTCTTTCCCTAAGTGCTTTGGCACAAGCTTGCTATTCTTGGAGATGTGTTTGCGAGCCTTGCTCCATCGTGTGATATTCCATCTTCCTCCTTGTAGTGTTCTAGTCAGGTTGGGGTATCAAAAAATAATTCAATGACTCTATACCCAATGGATTGCTTCTGTAAGCTGCTAACTTCATCCAAAGAAGTGATGACCCCTCGAGTCGCTAAAATTGTTATCCAAAATGTGCCCCTGCTCATTTTTGTGGCTAACTCCTCTCATTTTTCCTCTCTTGTGCCTCACCATAATAATATTTGCTTTTAGCACTCAAAACCTTCTAGAAATGACACTATTGGATAGATCTCTTTCTCATTTCCGTAAAGGTAAAGTTTTCCTCCTAACTCCATGTATTTTTGAAGTTATGGCTCGGCGGAGTTTTTTTGGAAAAATTTTCCCCTGAAAGGCCCGCGGCCAATGAGATGCCGCCACATGGCACCTAGAGTGGTGGAGCGTGGGGAAATTTCAGAAAATTTTCCAAATGACCAAAAAGGTGCAAAAATTCAAATTTTTGCCCGCCAACCCGATTTGGCCCTGTTTTGCCCTAAAACTTCAAATGGCCATATCTTTCGATCCAGAGCTCGGTTTTTCGCATTATTTATATCAATGGAAAGACGGTGAAATTATCTACAAGATTCTGAGGTCATTTTTGCATTTTGATGGATTTTGAAAAGACAAAATTGAAAAACACCTCTCAAACGGATCATACCTTGCCCAATAAGGTATTTGACTTCATTTGAGTCAAAGGAGAAGTCACAACCAGTCATGCTTGCTTCTAAGCATGAGGGTGAGCTACAAAGAACAAGGATCAATCATCATACCTCTTCAATCCAAATGCGAGCAAATAAAAGAGGTATTGGATTTGTTTTAAATTGACACCTTGATGATTTGGGTAGAAGACTAGCTTCTGTCGACTTTCCACTCATCCAATCACCATGTTCATGCCAAATCAGTTGCATGGTTGCAACTTTTGAGAAAGGGAAGCTATTTCTCCCAACCAACAGTTGGGTTTGTTTAGCCCACTTTGCTTCCAGCTCAGAGTAGGATAGGTAGTTTTTCTTTCAAGAAAAAAGTGCTTGTGCACACTCTGCATGTTTCATTTTAGAGCATGTATGACTTTTAGTTTTTGTACATAGTTTTGGTGCTGCTGGTTTTGCTCTTGCACGGTTGTTTTAAGTGGCATTTTGGTGAGAAAAAATCTAAGTACAATGGGTTTCAAGTGGCTCGAGGGGAGGTTTTCAAGATATTAGGTTGGTTTCAGTGTTATTTCTTATGACTCCATACCCAATGGATTGCTAAAAGGCAATCCGGTATCTTCATCTAAAGCAGTGGTAGATGACCCTTTGAGTCACCAAAATTGTTATCCAAAATGTGCCCCTGCTCATTTTTGTGGCTAACTCCTTGTGTTCTTACCTCTCTTGTGCCTCAGTCTCCATTTTTTTATTTTTAGGCACTCAAAACCTTCTGAAATGGCACCATTGGATAGAGCTCTTTCTCAACTTTCCAAAAAGGTAAAGTTTTCCTCCTAACTCCATGTATTTTTCAAGTTATGGCTCGTGAGTTTTTGTGGGAATTTTCCCTAGAAGGCCCGTAGCCAATCGTAACTCACCACGTGTCTAGGCCAAAAATATCAAAGCGACCCGATTTGGCTTTGTTTTTGACCTAAATTTTCAAATCGCCATATCTTTCAATCCAGAGCTCAGATTTTCACGTTCTTTATATCAATGGAAAGATGGTGAAATTCTCTACATGATTCCGGGGTCAATTTTACATTTTGGTTGAGTTTAGAGAGAGAAAATCAAGAAACACCTCTGGCACGTGGTAATGGCCAAAAATGACGTTTCAACAACCAGTTTTAATGCAAAATGGGTCGCATTCTTCTTCAGCATGGCCAAAAATGTCAGGGCATGGGTCTGTAAGGATGCCCATACTATTTTAATGCATCTTCATTCAATGGGGAATGGATCCCACGTTTTTTACACATTTTCTCTCTCCTAGGCTCGACCCATGCGCTGAAAGCTAGATTTGGCTCATTTTTGTTGGTGGAACATTTTTTTGGATAGCAAGCTTCTTCTCTCACCTTCAACAAGTGATTTTTACAAGTATCAGACCTTCTTCATGATTGTAACAGGTTTCTACCTCTTTGATGTTGCAAATGCAAGGATTTTGATAGTGAAAAATGACAGTGCAGACTCTTTGATCAATTTTCAGTCCTTTGTTTGTATTGTCTTGCTTCATTTCAGGACCTCTAACTACATCTTATCACCTTTTTGTATGATGTTTCATGTTGCATTTTATGAAATTGTGTCAATTTTCATGAACAAGAAGTGTTCACCACTCCTTTGGTGTATCACCTATTAGTTCAGTTTCAATTTTTACACTTTCTATCTCTCGTCTCCTTGGAATTTAGAGTAGGATTAGGATTCAAACCTCTCGCAATTGTGCAAATAACAGATCTGATCGGAGGAGTTTGAGGAACCAACCTCTAATCTAGAGATTCCTCTCTCATTTTACAAGTCCCACACTTAGAGAGAGGTTTCAATGTTGTGCAATCACACTTTGGATGCCCGAAACATCAACTTAGAAACCTGATTTGCATCCGAGTGCTTTGCTGATTTGCAACAAACAGCTTTTGCACCCCGCTTGGACTTTAGAGGTATTCCACTTTATATTTGTGAGGTTGGTGTGTTCTGCTTAAAGATTCAGCTTTTTGGAGGTACTTTCAAAAGCACATCTGGTGACTCCATCTGGTAAACAACTCATTCTCTAAGTTGCAGACTGTTTTCCATTCATTTCCATCCATTCTTCTTTCCATCATTTTCATTCTTTTCCATTCCATGAAGTTGTGCAATCATGACTTCATTTCCATCATGGAATTCACATTTACAACAGCAATATATCACACCTCCAACATGTTTTACAAATCCTCCAAATCAGCATTTTGATCAAATTCAAAATCAACATGTCTACCCATATGAGCAGCGATTGCAAAGTCGGTTTGGATAGGAAGCATGTCAAGCACAAGGGTATGCTGGTTGTGAGTGAAGTCAAGAAGAAAATAGAGATCTTCTGGAACAAATCCAAAATATGGAGGTAAACATGGTGCAATCCAGGGCTCAAGCACAAATGAAAGCATTTAGAATCGGTTGTAGAGCACCTTGTCCATGGGTGGGACCTTTTCCAAGGCATTACAACCCTCAAGAGAAGCTATACTTCATGATTATAACACTACCATTGCTTGCAAAATGTGGATCAAAGGAATAAAGGTGTATGAGAGGAGTATTCAACAACCTTGTCAATAAGTAAGCACACCATCTCATGCCTTTTCTCTCCCTCTTTCCCAATCTGTTTATCTCAAGTAGTGTCAAGTTTTAAACTCTCCATCTCGTTGTCCCAAGTGTTGAATCCATTTCTCCATTCCCTAGTCTTCCACCCTATCTCAATTCTTCCTTCGTCCTTTTCCCTTCCAAACAGCCATTTCCTCCAAAGAAACAAGAGTTCCTACCTCCTCCACCACCACAAAAATTGCAAAATCAATTGAGTTACAATCCACTTCTCCTCTTGCATTCCCAAATCCATGTTGGGAGGATAAAAATCAGAATGCCAATCAAGGAAAATAGCAGCAGTAGAAGAAGAGCCAAACAAGGATGAAGAAATTCAAAGTCCAAGAGTTGGGCTCTTAAATTCGGGATTACAAAAATCCCCTTGATGGTGAAACCAATAGAAGAGGTTGGAGTTGGAGAATAGGTGTTAGTTAAGACTAATTTTGTGGCAAGAAGAAGAGCAAAAAGAATAAGAAGATCAGCATCAGTTTTCTCGGAAAGTAGTGTCCATGTTGGCACTCTATGTGAAGGAACGCTGATTCAATTCAAGTTGCATAATCAGCCATAGAGGAAGAAAGCTCGGAAGAAGATCTTGTAGTCCCAACTTGTCCTCTAGAGTAAATGCAGATTGAAGAGTTTGACTTGACGAACTTCGTGCTAGAGGAAGATTTCTATCAAGAGCAGATTGTCTTCAAGTAGTAGAGGAGGAAGAAGTTGCTCCAAATCCAAAATAAGAGGAGCACATTCTAGTTGTGGAGGAGAAAATTGCAGATCCAAGGGCTTTGAGCACAAAGAAGGCTACGGGAGAACCTTCGCTTATTCTTTCTACTTCATCTCTCTCAAGTTCTAGTGTTTGAAGAAGAGTTTGATCCCTCAAACTCAATGTTGGAGGATGAAAGAAACCATGATGATCAAGTTCTGACGATCAAGAGGATACCGTAGAGAGAAGTTGAGCATTTGCAGCAGCAGACAACAATGAGGTAGTTTATCCTGTCCGATTTGGAGGACTATTTTGATGAAGAAGAACCGGTTGAGTTCCTACCATTCTCTCTTTCATCATCCACATTCCAAACACCCGAGCCTCTCATCATGAAGGAGAGCACCCATTTGCAGCAGCCTTTGCATCTTATAGCAGCTCTTTGGAACCAAGATTGAAAATTTTTAATCTTTCATGTTCTTCATTGGAGGAAGAGAAAGTGCAGAAAATTCCTACCATTGCTTCACATCACCCACCCAAGAAGGTCGACAAGAAGACTCCATTTTGGAGTTGAAAATTAGAGCTATGGGCATATCAAATGGATCATACCTTGCCCATAAGGTATTTGACTTCATTGGAGTCAAAGGAGAATTCACAACCAGTCATGCTCACTTCTAAGCATGAGGGTGAGCTACAAGTACCAAGGATCAGCTGTCATACCTCTTCAATCCATATGCGAGCAACTAAAAGAGGTATTGGATTTGTTTTCAATTGACACCTTGATGATTTGGGTAGAAGACCGCTTCTTGTTGATTTTCCACTCATCCAATCAGCCATGTTCAATGCCAAATCAGTTGCATGGTTGCAACTTTTGAGAAAGGAAGCTATTTCTCCCAACCAAATTGCGGGGTTTGTTTAGCCCACTTTTACTTCCAGTTAGAGTAGGATAGGTAGTTTTGCTTTCAATAAAAGAACTTCTTGTGCACACTCTGCATGTTTCATTTTGGAGCATGTATGACTTTTAGTTTTGTACATAGTTTTGGTGCTGCTGGTTTTTCTTGCACGGTTGTTTTAAGTGGCATTTTGGTGAGAAAAAATCTAAGTTCAATGGGTTTCAAGTGGCTCAAAGGAGGTTTTCAAGATATCATGTTGGTTTCAGTTATTTCTTATGACTCCATACCCAATGGATTGCAAAAAGGCAATCGACATCTTCATCTAGCAGGTGATGACCCCTCTGAGTCCCCAAAATTGTTATCCAAAATGTGCCCCCGCACATTTTGTGGTTAACTCCTTATGTTCTTACCTCTCTTGTGCCTCGCCTCCATTTTTGATTTTTAGGCACTCAAAACCTTTTGGAAATGGCACCATTGGATAGAGCTCTTTCTCAACTTTCCAGAAGGTAAAGTTTTCCTCCTAGCTCCATGTATTTTTCAAGTTATGGCTCGGCAGATTTTTTGTGGGAAATTTTCCCCTAGAAGGCCCGCACCAATCGAACTCGCCACGTGTCCAGCCAAAAATATCAAAGCGACCCGATTTGGCCTGTTTTTGCCGTAAATTTTCAAATCACCATATCTTTCGATGCAGAGCTCGTATTTTCACATTCTTTATATCAATGGAAAGCTGGTGAAATTATCTACATGATTCCGGGGTCAATTTTGCATTTTGGTTGAGTTTGGAGAGAGAAAATAAAGAAACGCCTCTGGCACGTGGTAATGGCCAGAAATGACGTTTCAACAACTAGTTTTAATGTAAAATGGGTCACATTCTTCTTCAAAGATGGCCAAAAATGTCAAGGCATGGAGTCCTGTAAGGAGGTCCATGCTATTTTAATGTATCTTCATTCAATGGGAATGGCTTCCATGTTTTTAAACATTTTCTCTCTCTTAGGCTCGACCCATGCATTGTAGAAGCCAAATTTGGCTCATTTTTTGAGGTTGAACATTTTTTTGTATAGCAAGCTTCTTCTTTCACCTTCAACAAGTGATTTTTTCAAGTATCAGACCTTATTCATGATTGTAATAGGTTTCTACCTCTTTGATGTTGCAAATGCAAGGATTTTGACAGTGAAAAATGACATTGCAGACTATGTGATCAATTTTCAGTCCTTTGTTTGTATTGTCTTGCTTCATTTCAGACCTCTAATTGCATCTTATCAACCTTTGTATGATGTTTCATGTTGCATTTTATGAAATTGTGTCAATTTGCATGAACAAGAAGTGTTCACCACTCCTTTGGTGTATCACGTATTAGTTCAGTTTCAATTTTTACACTTTCTATCTCTGTCTCCTTGGAATTTAGAGTAGGATTAGGATTCAAACCTCTCGCAATTATGCAAATAATGTGATCTAATCGAGGAGTTTGAGGAACCAGCCTCTAATCTGGAGATTCCTCTCTCATTTTACAAGTCCCACACTTGGAGAGAGGTTTCAATGTTGTGCAATCACACTGGATGCCTGAAACATCAACTTAGAAACCTGATTTGCATCCAGGGGTGCTGCTGATTTGCAACAATAGTTTTGGCACGCCCGATGGGACCTTAGAGGTCTTCCACTTTATATTTGACAGGTTGGTGTGTTCTGTTAAAGATTCAACCTTTTGGAGGCACTTTTAAAAGCACATCTCCGCGACTCCATCGGTAAAACAACTCATTCTCTAAGTTGCGACTGTTTTCCATTCATTTCCATCATTTTCATTCTTTTCCATTCCATGAAGTTGTGTAATCATGACTTCATTTCCATCATGGAATTCACATTTACAACAGCACTATATCACACCTCCAACATGTTTTACAAATCCTCCAAATCAACATTTTGATCAAATTCAAAATCAGCATGTCTACCCATATGAGTAGTAGTGCCAAAGTCAGTTTGGATATGAAGCATGTCAAGCACAAGGGTATGCTGGTTGTGAGGGAAGTCAAGAAGAAAATACAAATCTGCTGAAACAAATCCAAAATATGGAGGTAAACATGGTGCAATCTAGGGCTCAAGCACAAATGAAAGCATTTAGAATCGGTTGTAGAGCACCTTGTCCATGGGTGGGACCTTTTCCAAGGCATTACAGCCCTCAAGAGAAGCTAGACTTCATGATTACAACACTACCATTGCTTGCAAAGTGGACTGAAGGAATAAAGGTGTATGAGAGGAGTATTCAACAACCTTGTCAACAAGTAAGCACACCATCTCATGCCTTTTCTCTCCCTCTTTCCCAATTTGTTTTATCTCAACAGTGTCAAGTTTTAAACTCTCCATCTGTTGTCCCAAGTGTTGAATCCATTTCTCCATTCCCTAGTCTTCCACCCCATCTCAATTCTTCTATCCTTTTCCCTTCCAAACAGCCATTCCCTCCAAAGAAACAAGAGTTCCTACCTCCTCCACCACCACAAAAAATTGCAAAATCAATTTAGTTACAATCCACTTCTCCTCTTGCATTCCCAAATCCATGTTGGGAGGATAAAAATCATAATGCCAATCAAGGAAAAAATCAGCGAGAAAGAAAAGCCAAACAAGGATGAAGAAATTCAAATTCAAGAGTTGGGCTCTTAAATTTGGGATTACAAAAATCCCCTTGATGGTGAAACCAATAGAAGAGGTTGGAGTTGGAGAATAGGTGGTGGTTAAGACTGATTTTGTGGCAGCAAAAGAAGAGCAAAAAGAAGAAGCAGATCAGCAGTCAGTTTGCTCATAAAGTAGTGTCCATGTTGGCACTCTATTTGAAGGGAATGCTAATTCAATTCAAGTTGCACAATCAGCCATAGAGGAAGAAAGCTCAGAAGAAGATCTTGCAGTCCCAACTTGTCCTCTAGAGCAGCAGATTGAAGAGTTTGACTTGACGAACTTCATGCTAGAGGAAGAGTTCTATCAAGAGTAGGATTGTCTTCAAGTAGTAGAGGAGGAAGAAGTTGCTCCAAATCCAAAAGAAGAGGAGCACATTCTAGTTGTGGAGGAGAAAATTGTAGATCCAAGGGCTTTGAGCACAAAGTAGGCTACAGGAGAACCTTCAGTTCTTCTTTCTACTTCATCTCTCTCAAGTTCTAGTGCTGAAGAAGAGTTTGATCTCTCAAACTCAATGTTGGAGGATGAAAGAAACCATGATGATCAAGTTACAGAGAAGCAAGAGGATACCGTGGAGGAAGTTGGGCATTTGCAGCAGGACAACAATGAGGTAGTTTATCTATCAGATTTGGAGGACTGTTTTGATGAAGAAGAACCGGTTGAGTTCCTACCATTCTCTCTTTCATCATCCACATTCCAAACACCTGAGCCTACTGTCATGAAGGAGAGCACCCATTTGCAGCAGCCTACATCTTATAGCAGCTCTTTGGAACCAAGATTGAAATTTTTAATCTTTCATGTTCTTCATTGGAGGAAGAGAAAGGGTAGAAAAGTCCTACCATTGCTTCACATCACCCACCCAAGAAGGTCGACAAGAAGACTCCATTTTGGAGTTGAAAATTAGAGCTATGGGCATATCAAACGGATCATACCTTGCCCAATAAGGTATTTGACTTCATTGGAGTTAAAGGAGAAGTCACAACCAGTCATGCTCGCTTCTAAGCATGAGGGTGAGCTACAAAGTACCAAGGATCATCTATCATACCTCTTCAATCCAAATGTAGAGCAACTAAAAGAGGTATTGGATTTGTTTTCAATTGACACCTTGATGATTTGGGTAGAAGACCAGCTTCTTGTTGATTTTCCACTCATCCAATCAGCCATGTTCAGTGCCAAATCAGTTGCATGGTTGCAACTTTTGAGAAAGGGAAGCTATTTCTCCCAACCAGTTGCAGGGTTTGTTTAGCCCACTTTTGCTTCCAGTTAGAGTAGGATAGGTAGTTTTTCTTTCAGTAAAATAAGTTCTTGTGCACACTCTACATGTTTCATTTTGGAGCATGTATGACTTTAAGTTTTGTACATAGTTTTGGTGCTGCTGGTTTTTCTCTTGCACGGTTTTTTTAAGTGGCATTTTGGTGAGAACAACACTAAGTTCAATGGGTTTTAAGTGGCTCGAGAGGGAGATTTTCAAGATATCGGGTTGGTTTCAAGTTATTTCTTATGACTCCATACACAATGGATTGCTAAAAGGCAACTAAATCTTCATCTACTAGGCAGATGACCCCTCCGAGTCACCAAAATTGTTATAAAAATGAGCCCCTACTCATTTTTGTGGCTAACTCCTTGTGTTCTTACCTCTCTTGTGCCTCAGTCTTCATTTTTTATTTTTAGGCACTCAAAACATTCTCGAAATGGCACCATTGGATAGAGCTCTTTCTCAACTTTCCGAGAAAGGTAAAGTTTTCCTCCTAACTCCATGTATTTTTCAAGTTATGGCTCATGGAGTTTTTGTGGGAAATTTTCCCTAGAAGGCCCGCAGCCAATCATAACTTCGCCACGTGTCTAGGCCAAAATATCAAAGCGACCCGATTTGGCCTCGTTTTTGACCTAAATTTTCAAATCGCCATATCTTTCGATCAGAGCTCGGATTTTCGCATTCTTTATATCAATGGAAAGCTGGTGAAATTATCTACATGATTCATTGGTCAATTTTGCATTTTTGTTAAGTTTGGAGAGAGAAAATAAAGAAACACCTTTGGCACGTGGTAATGGCCGAAATGACATTTCAACAACCAGCTTTTAATGCAAAATGGGTCGCATTCTTCTTCAAAGATGGCCAAAAATGTCGGGGCATGGGTCCGTGATGCCCATGTTGTTTTAATGCATCTTCATTCAATGGGTAATGGCTTCCACATTTTACACGTTTTCTCTGTCATGGGCTCGACCCATGCATTGTAAAAGCCGATTTGGCTCATTTTTTTGAGGTTGAACATTTTTAATAGCAAGCTTCTTCTTTCACCTTCAACAAGTGATTTTTTAAGTATCGACCTTCTTCATGATTGTAAAGGTTTCTACCTCTTTGATGTTGTAAATACAAGGATTTTGACATTGAAAAATGACAGTGCAGACTCAGTGATCAATTTTCAAATCCTTTGTTTGTATTGTCTTGCTTCATTTCGACCTCTAATTGCATCTTATCACCTTTTTGTATGATGTTTCATGTTGTATTTTATGAAATTATGTCAATGTGCATGAACAAGAAGTGTTCACCACTCCTTTGGTGTATCACCTATTAGTTCGGCCTCAAATTTTTCACTTTCTATCTCTGTCTCCTTGGAAATTAGAGTAGGATTAAGATTCAAACCTCTCGCAATTGTGCAAATAACAGATCCGATCGTGAGGAGTTTGAGGAACCAGCCTCTAATCTGAGATTCCTCTCTCATTTTACAAGTCCAACACTTGGAGAGAGGTTTCAATGTTGTGCAATCACACTAGATGCCCGAAACATCAACTTAGAAACCCGATTTGCATCCAGGTGCTTTGCTGATTTGCAACAATAGTAATAGTTTGATGAAGTACTTAGGTAGATCCCGTTCTTGACAAATTTCCATTCAAATCACCTTGGATCTAATGAATTCCAATGCATTAGCTGATATTATTATAGTTGGTATGCCAAATCTAGTTACTATTCCCTCATAGAAGTCTAGGATGCTAGATTCATTTGCTTCCTCGAGTGCTACTTTTGCTTTAGTCCATTTGGTGAAGTAATCAGGGTCATTAAAATCCACTTGTTCCCTTGGCTTGAATTGGGATGAATAACTCCAATGAAGTCTAAATCCCATTGCATGAATGGCTGGTCAACGAAATTGGATGCAATGGGAGGGCAGCTAGCCTCTCTTTACTCCGCTGAAAATGCACAATTCTTGCACCTCTTGATCCATGCATAACAATCATTGAAAATCTTGGGCCAATAATAACCAGCCCTCATGATCTTTAGAGCTATCACTCTTGGTGAAAATGGCCACTAGCTGGTCCACCATGGAACTCTTCCAAAGACCTTATGAATCTGATTTGTACCAATGCATCTCAAAGAGTATTCCATTCACATCTCTTTTGAATAAAACACCATCAACAAGGGCATATGAGACAACATTTGCAACCTCAAGTGTCTTCTTTGGGTATTGTTCATCTCCTGAGGATATAGACTCAAGTGCTTAAGAAGTGCATTATACCTTGGGTCCGAAAGGAGTGGGGACACCATCATTCTCCTCTTGAGTGCTTCCTTGCTCATGGTTGTCTTGCAACACCAAAATAACCTCCTTCTTGTTGTATGATTCCTCTTATTTGCTCAAGATTAGCTGCTCACACAATCCTTTTCCTCTTACCAACTTGGTGACTTTGATCTCAATGTCATACTCCATGACACGAGTGATCCAACCTGTCCTTTTTTTCATTGAAGTCTTTGTTGAGGAGGAAGTCTTTAACCCCCGCATGAGAAACCAGCAATTGGACCTTATTGTTTGAAACTAGATGCTTGAATTTCTTCAAGCTCCCGATTACTACAAGAACATGCTTCTCAATGAAAGAATATCTCACCTCATATTCCTCCGGATTTGGTCAAAGAAAGCAATTGGCTGCTCATCATTGTCTTTATTCTACTGCACAAAATTGTAGAAATAGTATCATCACCTCCAAATGCATAGAGGATGAAATCCTTGAGAAATCCGGGTTGATGAGAGTTGGGGCTTGAGATATGGCTTCTTTGAATGCTTCAAAACTTTCCTTTCCTTCTCGCTATCCATTTGAAATCCATGCTTTTCTTTAGCATCTTGGTGATAGGTCTAACAAGGGCTACAAAATTTGGGACAAACCTCCTAACAAAATTTATTCTTCCAAAGAAACTTTGAAGGGCCTTCTTGTGGCTTGGCAATGGCGGTGCTCTTATGGCTTCACTCTTTTGGATCAATTGCTAATCCTTCTTTGGAGACAATGTGGCCAAGGAGCTTTCCTCCATGGGCTATAAAACACACTTTTTTAGGATTCGAGGAGACTCCAAATCTTCTACACCTTTGGAACACTTGTCTCAAATGAAAGAGGTGGTCTGCTGTATTTTTGAAAAAACAAGATATCATCAAGATATATCAAGACAATGTTGTTAATCAAACCTTTGAATGCCATGTCCATTGCTCTTTGGAAGGTAGCTCTAGCGTTGGACAGCCCAAATGGCATTTTCTTGTATGCATAAGTTCCCATTTAGTTGTAAAGGCTATCTTGAACTGATCTTCTTCCTTCACCATAATCTGATTATACCCCGAATAGCCATCAACTAGTGAAAACCTCTCGGAGCTAGCAACAACTTGTAAAATCTACTCCATGGAAGGAAGTGGATAATGATCCTTGAGAGATGCTCTCTCTTGCCTCTCTTGTGCCTCTCTTATGTCTCCATTTTTTGATTTTTAGGCACTCAAATCTTTCTAGAAATGGCACCATTGGATAGAGCTCTCTCTCAGCTTTCCAGAAAGGTAAAGTTTTCCTCCTAACTCCTCATATTTTTCAAGTTATGGCTCGGCGGAGTTTTGTGGGAAATTTTCCCTTGGAAGCCCCGCAGACGGCCAATAGGAAGCTGCGCGCCACGTGTCACCAGAGGGGTGGAGAGAAAGCAAAACACTTAGAAAATTTTTCAAGTTTTGGTCAAAAATGCAAAAAAGGTAAAATTCAAATTTTTCCCGCCGATCCGTTTTGGGCCTATTTTTGCCCTAAATCTTCAAATGGCCATAACTTTCGATCCAGAGCTCAGATTTTCACGTTCTTTATATCAATGGAAAGCTGGTAAAATTCTCTACATGATTCATGGTCAATTTTGAATTTTGGTTCAGTTTGGAGAGAGAAAATCAAAAAACTCTTCTGGTATGCGCCCATGGACAGAACTGACGTTTCAACAACCAATTTTAATGCAAAATGGGTCGCATTCTTCTCCAGCATGGTCAAAAATGTCAGGGCATGGGTTTGTAAGGACCTCCATGCTATTTTTAATGCATTTTGGTCAATGAGGAATGGCTCCCATTTTTTCACATTTTCTCTCTCCTGGGCTCGACCCATGCACTGTAAAAGCCAGATTTGGCTCATTTTTCAAAGGGAACACTTTTTTGCACAACAAAGCTTGTTTTTCACCTTAAGCAAGTGATTTTTGCAAGGATCAGACCTTTTTAGGGATTGTAACAGTTTTTCTACCTCTTTGGTGTTGGAATGCAAGGATTTTGATGTTGAAAATCACAATCGAGCTCTGTGAATGCTTTCGAGTCCTTTGTATGTGTTGTTTGTTTCATTTCAAACCTTTGATTACAGCTTATCAACCTGTGCATGATGTTTTATGTTGCAATTTCTGATTTGTGTCTATTTGCATGAGCAAAAATGTTCACCACTCCTTTGGTGCATCACCATCATTAGTTTAGTTTTAATTTTTGCATTTCTTATCCCTGTCTCCTTGCAATTAGGATAAAATTAGGATTTGAACCTCTGCAGTTGTGTAAATAATAGATCTAATCAGAGGAGTTTGAGGAACCAGCCTCTAATCTAGAGATTCCTCTCTCATTTTTACAAGTCCCACACTTGGAGAGAGGTTTCAATGTTGTGCAATCACACTGGATGCCTAAAACATCAACTTAGAACCTTGATTTGCATCCAGGGGTGCTGCTGATTTGCAACAACAGTTTTGGCACGCCCGGTGGGACCTTAGAGGTCTCATTTTCATTGCAGCAAAGTTGATGTGCATCTGCTGCAATTTTCTTGCTTAAAAGAGCTATAAATTGCACATCTGGCGACTCCAGGAAGAAGAATCAGCTGGTTTTAGCAGTGCAGACCTGAAAACTCATGAGAAGAATCACTACAAGGTCAAGAGCTGGAGAAGAAGAGGTGTTGTTTGAATATCTGTAGTTATCTCCAAGAGTAAGGCAAAGTGGGAGGAGAATCCAAAGGTCTCCATCTCCACCAAACAGAACTCTCTCAACTCCTCCACCTGGTAGGCCTTTCATTCAGTCAACAAGGGTTCTAAGACCAATTAGAATGGCACAAAACAACCCCTATGTCAATTTCACTGGCAGCAGCCCACTTGCCTCAATGCACAACATCCAATTCCAATTGCAGCCTTGAAGAACATTCCATACTTCACTGGAGAGAATCAGACTACTCCAGGTGATCATGTTAAAGACATTGCCAACCTTTGTGCAATTCATGAAATCAATGAGATGCAAGTGGCTGTCAAATTGCTGGCATCTTCATTCAAGGGGAAAGCATTGCAATGGTTTAGAAGTCTTGCCTCAGGTTCTATTCAAAATTGGAACCAGCTATGTATAGCACTTCATGAGCAATTTGGAGAGAAGGGAGACAACTTGTCTCTTTTGGAGCAGCTGACAACCATCAAGAGAGCTCCCAATGAGCAGCTGACTGATTTCAACTTCAGATTTCAAAGGACTTGGGAGAGAATTCCAGTGGCAATCAGGCCAACAGTAGAAGGTGCTTTTCTCTACTACCTCAAAGCTCTAAATTCTGATATTTCTATGTTGATTCAGTCCATGGGAGGCATAACTATCCCTATGGCTTATAGCATTGCCATTAGGGCTGAAAATTGTTTGATCCAAGCTGGAAAACTAGCCCCTAGACCTCCCATGCCATTGTTTCCAAGTTTAGAGAGCCCAAACACTAATCAAGCACCTAATTTGGCTCCTTCTCCCATTCTAGAAATCGAGTTCAAATGAAGCTTCTACTTCATCTCCAAGTGCCCCAAATGAGCTTGAGAAGTCATGAAGCAATTGCAAAACCTTAGGTAATGAGCTGGTTACTCTCAAGAGGCAACAAGCCCAAGGTTTTAGACCTTCTTATCAGCCCCAAGCTCAGCCTAACAGGCAGCCATACCAACCACAAAGACCACCTAATCCAGCTGCAAATATAAATCAAACAAGGCCTCCTGCCAATAGACCATTTCAGCCCTATAATCCTAATGCCATATCTGCCTCTAAGGCATTGGTGCCAACACAAAACAACGTTGCTCAGGAGTATGATTGGTGTTTTCCATGCAATGAACCTCATAACCAATCTATGTGCTTCAATGGTGCTTTGAATCAAGCATTAATGGTGACAACTACTTGGTGTGGAGGTGAGGCGATCAAGAAACAACCAACAACAAGAAACATTCCAACAATCAGCCCCAAATGACACCACATTGGTAAAGCGGCGAGCGAAGATTTTTGTGGCATGAATCAAGCAGTCTCTCAAGGTGTTGCAGCCAACACAAGGTCAAAAAGAAGGAATTTGGGTGAAGAACAGCCATTAGCTCCAACCAATCCACAACCTTCCATGGCTCCACAAATGGTTGGCAAGCAAAATCCAATTTCAAATGCACAAGGGCAGCCAAGAACAGCTCCTAGACCAACTCAAATACCAGTTGTTGCTGCCCACATGCAAGGAGTGAATGTGCCAACCAAGGGACAACAAAGAGATCCTTCATCACCATTTAGTATCATTGATCAGATGAAGAAGACAAATGTAAATATATCAATGTGGGAATCCCTATCTATCCCAGGCCAAAGAGATTTGCTACAAGCTGCCATGAAGGGTGGCCAACTTCGAATCAGCAAGTTCGGATGCAAGAGAAAGTGCTCACAAATGCTGCCCGGCTGAGGGAATCATGGAGGACAACAAGGTAAAATGTTGAAGCCCCCTCCTTTCTATGTTTCATTAATCATTGGAAATCAGTTAGTGCACAATTGCATGATAGATTCCGGGGCAAGTAGCTCAGTGATGCCTAAACAAATAGCTGATCAGCTAGGGCTCCAATATGAAACCATATCCAAAGGGGTAGTGCAGTTGGATGGGACAGCGATATAACAACGTTGGAGTGATTAGAAACTTGAGTCTTACCTTGCATGCATGTCCAAATGTTGTTGTTTTACAAGATGTATCAGTTATAGACCTTCCACCACTCTTTGCCCTATGCTTGTCAAGGGACTTCACAGCCAAGATTGGAGGATATTTGTCTGCTGATTGGTCACACATGCTTTGTTCAGAATGAGGTATGGAACCAAAGCTACAATCAGGTCTGAACCTATTGCAAACTTCCACATTGAGCCCTACACTCCAAGTCAGATCAATGCCAATTGTTCAGCATTTGATCAAGAAGATCACCCAAGCACTGATGAAGCTGACACCAAGGTTGGAAGCATCCCGGATCTAACTCTTGATGAATGGGCAAACAAGGTACATGCTTTTGATCCTTATCAAGAAGTAGAAGAATCTGAGCTAGGGGTCTATTGCATACATGAAGAAGATCAGCCCATTCCTAGCATCACCAAGCCAAACCATAAGGATGACAATGAGGTATGGCAGCTGTTTTTTGATGGATCAAGGAGTAGACAAGGTGCAGGAGGTGGAGCCATGCTTGTTTCACCTCAAGGAGTAAAGTACTATTCAGCTTTTAGATTTCAGTTTGCATGCTCCAATAACACTGCTGAATATGAAGCCTTGGTGCAAGGGATGCATTGGGCAATAAAGAGAGGAATAAAGAACTTGCAAGTCTTTGGTGACAGTGAATTGATTGTAAATCAGGTCAAGGGACAGCATGCTGCCAAGAATGATCTACTCAAGTGCTACAAGAACAGGGTGTGGGACCTCATGGAAGATTTTGAGGGTTTTGGCATCAAATCCATTCCTAGGAAAGAGAACCAAGCTGCTGACAGGCTTGCAGCAATAGGGGCAGCCTTTGACATTGTGGAAAGCATTCAACAAGACAAGGTACAGCCAAACATCCACGTGATTGTGAGGCCTTCATGCCGGATAACAATGTCAGTTGGCAAGTGTTTGAAAATGACCAGCAAATCATCCATTTCTTGCAAGAAGAAGCTGAGTTCTCAGCTAAGAATCAAGAAAAATTGGAACAGCAGTATGGTGACCAAGTGGTACAGCTGAGAACTAACAAGCTGCCCAAGGGACTTATCACTTTGGAGTCCATTTTTAATCCCAATGATCAGTTTAGGAAGGAGAAAGCAAACATTCAGGTCAAGAGAGAGGATTCAGTATCCATCTTGGTGGAAGAGAACAAACCATTGCAAATTGGAAAGATGACAACTGAACAAGAAAGGTATGAGTTCATACAGCTGTGTCAAGAGTTCCCTGATGTGTTTTCTTGGAGCTATGAAGACTTGAAAGGTTTCAATCCCAACTTAGCTCAGCATACCATTGAATTGGATCCAAATACTAAGCCTATCAGGTAGAAACAAAGACCAGTCAATCCACACATGGAGCCTCTCATGAGGAAAGAATTGAACAAGTTGATTGAGTCAAGAATCATATTCCCAATCAAGCATTCTAGTTGGGTTGCCAACTTGGTTCCAGTCAGAAAGAAGAGTGGAGAGATCAGATTGTGTGTTGACTTCAGAGACTTGAATAGAGCATCTCTCAAGGACCATTACCCACTCCCTTCCATGGAGCAAATCTTGCAAGTTGTGGCTGGCTCCGAGAGGTTTTCACTACTTGATGGCTACTCAGGCTACAATCAGATTATGGTGAAGGAAGAAGACCAATTCAAGACAGCCTTCACAACCAAATGGGGAACTTATGCATACAGGAAAATGCCATTTGGGCTGTCCAACGCTAGTGCTACCTTCCAAAGAGCAATGGACATGGCGTTCAAAGGTTTGATTAACAACATGGTGCTGATATACCTTGATGATATCACTATTTTTTCCAAAAATGCAGCAGACCACCTCTCTCATTTGAGACAAGTCTTCACGAGGTGCAGGAGATTTGGAGTGTCTTTGAATCCTAAGAAGTGTATCTTTCTTGCACATGAAGGAAAGCTCCTTGGCCATATTGTCTCCAAAGAAGGATTAGCAATTGATCCAGAGAGGGTTGAAGCCATAAGAGCACTACCATTGCCAAGCCACAAGAAAGCCCTTCAGAGTTTCTTGGGGAGGATAAACTTTGTTCGGAGGTTTGTCCCAGATTTTGCAGCCCTTGTCAAACCTATCACCAAAATGTTAAAGAAAAGCATGGCTTTCAAGTGGACAGCAGAAGGCAAGGAGAGTTTTGAAGCAATCAAAGAAGCCATCTCTCAAGCACCAACTCTCATCAACCCGGACTTCTCCAAGGATTTCATCCTCTATGCATTTGGAGGTAATGATACTATTTCTGCCATTTTGGTACAGCAGAACAAGGACAATGATGAGCAGCCAATTGCTTTCTTCAGCCAGAGCCTAGATGACTATGAGGTGAGGTATTCTTTTATTGAGAAGCATGTACTTGCGATGTCGAAAGCTTGAAGAAATTCAAGCATTTAGTCTCAAACAACAAGGTCCAGTTGCTGGTCTCTCATGCTGGGGTTAAAGACTTCCTCCTCAACAAAGGATTTGAATGAGAAAAGGGCAGGTTGGATCACTCGTGTCATGGAGTATGACATTGAGATCAAGGTCACCAAGCTGGTAAGAGGAAAAGGATTGTGTGAGCAGCTGATTTTGGGGAAGCAAAAAGAAGTATGCAATGAAGAAGAGGCTGTTTTGATAATTCAAGACAGCCATGAGCCAAGTGGCACTCAAGAAGAAAATAATGTTGTCCCCACTCCTTGCTGGACCCAAGGTATAATGCACTTCCTAAGCACAGCCTATGCCCTCCGGAGATGAACAAGACCCAAAGAAGACACTTGATTGCAGAGGCTGTCCCATATGCCATTGTTGATGGAGTTTTGTTCAAGAAAGATGTGAATGGAGTGCTGCTGAGATGCATTAGCACAAATCAGATTCATAGGGTGTTGGAAGAGTTCCATGGTGGACCAGCTGGTGGTCATTTTGCACCAGAGAGTGACAGCTCTAAAAATTATGAAGGCTGGTTATTATTGGCCCAAGATTTTCAGTGATTGCTTTGCATGGATCAAGAGGTGTAAGAATTGTGCATTCTTCACAGGAAAAGAGAGACTTGCTGCCCTTCCATTGCATCCAATCTCAGTTGACCAGCCATTCATGCAATGGGGTTTGGACTTCATTGGAGTCATTAATCCCAATTCAAGCCAAGGGCACAAATGGATTTTGACAGCCACAGACTACTTCACCAAGTGGACTGAAGCAGTAGCGCTCAAAGAGGCAAATGAGTCTAGCATCTTAGACTTCTATGAGGGCATAGTAACTAGATTTGGCATACCTGCTACAATAATCTCAGATAATGCATTGGCATTCATTGGATCCAAGGTGACTGAGTGGGCTGTCAAGAATGGGATCTACCTAAGTACTTCATCAAACTATTACCCTCAAGGTAATGGCCAGGCTGAGTCTACAAACAAGAACTTGTTGAGGATCATTAGGAGACTCTTGATGAGAATCAGAGGTCTTGGCATACCAAACTGAAATCAGCCTTATGGGCTGATAGGATAACTCCCAAGATCCACGGGTAACTCTCCATTCGGGCTTGTTTATGGAAGAGAGCAATCTTGCCCATGTCACTTGAGTTGCCAACATTGGAACTCATGAAGCAGTTGGAGTTGTTGGAGTTTGAGCCCATGGAGGTGAGATATGCGAGTTGATGGAGCTTGAGAGATCGGAGATCAGGCATCCCAAGCAATGGAGAAGGATCAAGCTTTGATCAAGAAGACCTTTGATAGGAAGGCCAAGAGTAGATCTTTCCAGTTGGAGATCTAGTGTTAAAATGGGATGCCAGATAGAGCAAAACCGGGAAGGCATTCAAAATTTGATGCCATTTGGAGTGGCCCATACATGGTCACAAAGTGCAAGAACAACAATGCTTTCCAATTGGCTTCATTGGATGGTGAAGAACTGCAGATTCCAGTCAATGGAATCTATCTCAAGCATTGCTTCTAAAGGGAAATTCTCCACCTTGTAAATATTAGCTTAGGTTTCCATTCCTTCAAGTGCTTGTGCACATTGTTTTGTTGTAGGTTAGTTTTGCTTTCCCTAAGTGCTTTGGCACAACTTGCTTGTCCCTGGAGATGTTTTGCAGTCCTTGCTTCCATCAGGTGATATTCCATCTTCCTCCTTGCAACATTCTAAGTCAGTTGGGGTTCCAAACAGAAAATTTGATGACTCCATGCCCAATGGACTGCTTCAGGAAACTAGTATTTTCATCTAGCAGGCAGATGACCCCTCTGAGTCACCAAAATTGTTATCCAAAATGTGCCCCTGCTCATTTTGTGGCTAACTCCTTGTGTTCTTTCCTCTCTTGTGCCTCAGTCTCCATTTTTTTTTTTTAGGCACTCAAATCTTTCTGGAAATGGCACCATTGGATAGAGCTCTCTCTCGGCTTTCCCGAGAAAGGTAAAGTTTTCCTCCTAACTCCTCATATTTTTCAAGTTATGGCTCGGCGGAGTTTTGTGGGAAATTTTCCCTTGGAAGGCCCGCAGCCAATCGAGTTCCCATAGGGAAGCTGCCACATGTGTCCCGAGGTGGTGAGGAAGGCGGAGAGAATGTGCCAAAACACTTAGGAAAAAAATTTTCCAAAAATGTTCAAAAAAGGGTAAAATTCAAATTTTTTCCATGATCCGTTTTGGGCTTGTTTTTGCCCTAAATCTTCAAATGGCCATAACTTTCGATCCAGAGCTCAGATTTTCATGTTCTTTATATCAATGGAAAGATGGTGAAATTCTCTACATGATTCCATGGTCAATTTTGAATTTTGGTTCAGTTTGGAGGGAGAAAATCAAAAAATATTTCTGGTATGCGCCCATGGACAAAACTGACGTTTCAACAACCAATTTTAATGCAAAATGGGTCGCATTCTTCTCCAGTATGGTCAAAAATGTCAGGGCATGGGTTTGTAAGGACCTCCATGCTGTTTTTAATGCATTTTGGTCAATGAGGAATGGCTCCCACGTTTTTCACGTTTTCTCTCTCTGGGCTCGACCCATGCCTGTAAAAGCTAGATTTGGCTCATTTTTCAAAGGGAACACTTTTTTGCACAA